>PVJA010022513.1:0-34176 GCA_004027025.1 Myocastor coypus
GCTTTGCTGGAAGGCTCTCTTCCATTTCTCCTTGCCCTGATACCCACGGAAGCAAGCAGTCCTGAACCCCCCCGCCCCATACCATGGGCAAGAAAACCACACTGCTTATATCATTTAAAAGAGGATTTGCCAATCTAGTCATGACAACTTTAGCAACTAATGCTCAGATGCTTCCAGAATATCCCCACATGTGCCAAAGGAGAAAACCCACCGTGAGGAAATCCTGGGATGCACCACTTGTGGGTCACCAAGGTGAAGCCTTCCAGGATCGCTACACTCCTGTACAGACTGCAGTGCAGCAGGCTGCCCAGGGCTGGCGCTGCCTAGAACGTGTGCCCCCATCCACGAGAGCGAGCACAGCCCAGCTCCTCACAATTCTTTCCAAGAAGAATGTGTTTGGTCTTCCAAAATTTTAAGAGATTTTTTTTTAAGTGAAGTTGGCAACTAACACTTTTTAAACATTTAACATGGTCTAACCAAAGTACATCCTCAGGCTCCAAATACCCATGGTATCAGGCAATAAGAAATCACTATCAAGGGTGGAGGCGTGATCTATCTGGTGGTTTTGGCAGGAAGGTTTCCCAGTCAGGGTACTGGCATGCTGCCTGGGCCATGCAACACAGTGCCCTGTGGGCAGCATGCCCTCTCCTTACCTTGAGCTGGGTTTGCACGGTTGGAACGATCAGAGCATGGGCCATGCAAACAGCTTTTACCACCACGTGGGAGGATCCCTGGGAGAAGCTTTTAACCCACACTGTAAAGCCAGCTCTGAAATATGAAGGATCAACATGTTTCTCCAGTTGTCTGAAGGATTTACAGTGAGTAAAATACTGTCTCTGCCCTCAGGGATCAAACAGAGAATTTCACAGAAATATTCAGTAAATAAATGATCAACTGACTTTTAAGTCTTTGGGGTTTGAGAAAAGCTAATTTCTAAGAAGCCTAGTCTTGAATTATTTATCTGGATCTCTTGTATATCTGGCAAATAATTAGAACATGCAACAAAGATACAAAATACAATTTGAGGAAACCTAGTATCTTTAAGCAAAATCAATTAGTGAGTGGAACCATCAAGAAGGAGCAAAGGAATATTGTTCCAGAGGGAGAAAATCAAATTATCTCTTGTTCGACAGATTCTTCTGGAATCTTCAAGGGCCACAAATAGTCTCTTTGCCTGTCCTAAAATTCTCATCTCCAAGCGCTATTAATCCACAGTCTTAAAGTTTTTGCATATTTCATGAAGAAAACAGGAAAATAACGGTGATGACTTTTGAGAAAGACCCTGAACATGCTCGTTTAATAGCAAGAGCGAGAAGCCTGCATGTAGTGAAACTCATTTGAAATTAATTATCGAAGCCACCTCAGGAGAGTTCCTCCCATCCATCTTGCTTGAGTGCGACCTCAGAGGACCGCCTAGGAAGGCAAGAGACAGCTTCCACTTCCAAGCCACTTCAGCGCATGGCCTGGGCTGGCATCCCCTCCATAAAGATTAATTAAGAGACTCCGCTCCACACAGGTGCCTATCTGATGACAGCTGACGTGACACCCACCATTTTTCACTTTGGCCAAGAAGCACATGACAGAGACAAGCAGATGGTTAACTTCAACAAGGGCCTGAAAAAATGTGAGGGAATACCTCTTGGTCCCTGCCTGGCAGGACATCAAAGGTACCACAGTCCCATAAGGAACGCTGTTCTCCAGCCTTGGGTGTCAGGGACACAGCTCACACAGCGGTTTCCTACACGTGACTGGAAGCCATATAGGCCTAGAACCCAAGATGTTGGTCCTGGAGGAGGCCACTGGTATTGGCTTCCATGCATTTCGCCCTCTCTTTAACTCAGAATGAGAGATGCATTAGGATGCACGTTTGTCGGTCTTACTATTGGGAAGTTCAATGTCCAGCCTATCACAACACAGCCGACACAGCCTCAGCTGTCCTTCAAGGACGGGAGAAGGAGAAAAGGCGCCTGCAGAAACCACGGGATGGATGGAAATCATAAAATCGCCTGTAATAAAATGGAAAGTATCTACAAGTACAAGCGCACTGTGTTGATGATTTCTCCCCAAAGCTTGAGCATTCTTTCGCTTCTGTTAGAATTACATGAAAAAGCCTCGTCTCCACCCACGAGCTCTGAAATGAAAGAACATTTTCTGAAAATTAAATAAGAGGAGTTATCAGAGGACCAAGCCAAGGGGAAAAGAAATAACATGATAGCCACGAGTTCTTGGAGAGCTGGCTCGTGGTGCGGGAATCCCACGTCCCCAAATATCTGATCCCGCGTCTCCAAGAGACAAAGAGGACATTGCTTCTTGGCTGGCGTTTCTGGATCCTCCACCTGGAGATGGGCTTCAGACAAAGGCTGCTGCTGGCTGCAGGTGGGCAAGCAGAAACCACTGGAACAACACCCCACCCCAGGCGACCCAGCCCACTTGGGCCTGAGCACCGTGACTGGCTGCGGTCAGACCCGTGCTGGAAGGAGCGCAAGAATGTTGTTATCAGCAAAAGGAAGGGCTGGAGAAAAACAAGATGGGGGAACAAAGCATAAAGCTTTGGGGAGAAGCAATTCAATGAGCTGCAAAACAGGCTTCATATTCAGATTCTTCTTTTTGTTTTTTCAGAACTGGGGATTGAACTAAGGTCTTTGCACTTACCAGGCAAGTGCTTATTCTACTGAGCTATCTCCCTAGCCCCCAGATGCTATTTAAAACAAAACACTATATGGATATGTAGAAGCGGATATGTAGAAGCAGTTACCTCAGGGACAAGACATCCAAACACATAAATAGTAGGCATCTGAGAAGCGAGAGGAAGAGCAAAACGTCTCCTTTTTGCTTTATGTATGTAGGTACATTCTTTTTTAAATCTTCAAATATCACTGTTTTAAAAAGACCAGGGTTGAGTTTCCACTCCAGCGAACAGGCTTCTCCTCACAGGGAAGTATCCCAGTGCTGCTCCAGCTGAAGCTGGGTCCTTCCCTGCTCCTGCCCCACTTCCTGCCAGGTCTGACTGCCCATGCCCTTGCTGCCGGTCCCAAACTCCGCTCCTAGTGTAAGCAGCAAGCCCTGCTTGTGGGGCACAGACTTTGGGGCACCCTCACTCGTGTCAGCTCACACCAGCACATGTTCCGTCCCAGCTCCTGTCCCTGCTGGGTCCTGGGACTTGGTTTTAGCTAACGTACTATGGGACAGTGACGGGGCACTGTGACTGTGACTCTGGTTCATTACTCACACTGCTTCATATGGGAGTCTGTCTCGCCCCCAGCCTGTCCCTTTGGCCCTGCTGGACTGCCATGACAAACTAACCAGCCCCGCTGGCAGGCCTGGCAGGGCCCAAAAGTGTGAGGAACTTTTAGAAACATGCATCCTCGAGGAGCCGAGGGCCACCCCTCCGCTTGGTCCAGCAAGGAGCCCTCCACCTCCATATCTGAGCCAGTGCTGTCCACCACCTGGACAGCAGGTACTATACCAGCTGCCCTTAATTGAAAACCTGCCCACGCTGTGCAGCACCTTGACAGCAGCTGTGAGGCTTGAGCAGCAGCTGCCAGGCGATGCGTGCGTGGTCCCCTGACTGAGAAACTGCCTGCCTAGGCTTCCAGGCCAAACTCCAACTGAACCTAAATCCTACAGCCACCTCCACTGCTGTGACCTCTGAATTGAGGGGTAAATTATGGAAGGAGAGGGAAAGGGCAGGGAGGCTTTCTCAACACGGTGGCCTCCAAACATTTTTAAAAACTTTATAGAGTGAACATCGACGTGGAGAAGCATGGAGCTTGGCAAACTTTGGTAAATGCATGCTGGTGTGTAAGAGCTGCCCGGCTGAGACCCACAGTCTTTCCACCCCCCCAGAGACCCTGCTGGCACTTGCTACCGTCCAGATCCTCACTGATATGATCTCTTCGTTTCACATAAGTGTAATAACACACAGAATGGCCCCCGGCATCTGCCTCTTCTAGTCTTGCATTATGACTCTGAGGCGCACCACGTGTCACGCGCAGCAGCAGATCTCCACACGGAGCCCCATCACTGCAGTGCTGGCAACGGATAACTTCAGAAAGGTCGAGGCCCTGCAAGCCCACGCCTCCCTGCAGCGCCTCCAACCTCCTGGCGCTCCTGTCCCAAACCCTCCCTACCTGCGGGAGCAGGCAGCATAGCTTGCTTATCTCTTGCGAGGGATCCAGCTCATGAAACCTTTAGTGAACCCCAGAGCATAAAGGACAAGGTATCATTTATTTATTTACTTATTGATTTATATTGCATAGAGGGTCTTGCCACGCAGCTGAGATCCACAGTGACCTTCCTGTCTCAGCCTGCCCAGGAGTGCAGGAGTGCAGCAGCACACCTGGTTTCGGCGGCTGGCACAGCATGCCCAAGATTCAGGGGCCGGCATGGCATGCAGTACCAGGGACTGAACTCAGGTCCCTGCACTTGCCAGTCAGGTGCTTAGGTAGGCGAGCTATCCTCCCTCCACCCCCACAGACACGGTATCATGGAAAGCTATTTTCACTTCCTGCGTTTGAGTGCCCTGGGAGCAAAGACCACAGTGGGTGAAGGATGGCACCTCACTGCCCAGGACGCTACGAGCACAGGGCACGCAGCTGCCCCAGCACGCACTCGGTGTCAGCAGCTCCTCCGTGCCCCACAGGAGACGGAACCACGGACAGAAGCGGCTATGCTTTCTTCTCCTTCCATTACATAAATCACATACTCGAGCCAAGAATTCAGACTCACAACAACTTATCATTACAAAGTCTGTTGGAAGAGAAGGAAAGTTCAAATAAAAACCCTGGCGATATCCCCCTGTGTCACCCCTAGAGACAGCTCTCACCGTCTGACCCTAATTAACCCCTTGAAGACGCAGCATTTCTACAAGTTTGATACAGAGACAGTTAACTATTTCTGAAGGCTTTCTGCATTTTGCCAATTTTAAGACATTACTGGCAGCACTAAATGGTAACTCATGTATATTTTTTTTAAAAAATAAAGGAATAAATATATTCATCAGAGGTAAAATATGAAAGCATCCAAATAGAGTACTTCATTTTTCTAAAATACATTTCATTTTTAGGATAACACACCAAGTATTTCATTGTTAGAATGAGGCAAGACGGGTCTCGGTTTACCCAAGATGAAAACCGTCATGCATCCCCCGAAGAAGCCGCGAAGGCTCTGATGAGGCAAGGCTGGGGTGAGGAAGGCTGACCCCTTCTCTGCACGGGCTTCACGCAGGTCTCTGTAGGCATTAGAGAAATTGAAGGACTCCTAAGGATGTTCCCCTGAGCAACGCCCTCCTGAGGTCCACCCTATCGTTTCCTCCCGGTGTAGCCCTCTACGCACCTCCATCGCAGCACCCGTTACGCGGGAGTTCGTGTTTGGTACAGGATGAGCGTGGGTGCATGCAGCCCCCGCCTTCCACAGGGCAGCTTCGGGAGGCTGGAGACTTGGGTTTCCTGCTTCGGCATGGTTCCCCATTTCAGCAGAGCTCAGGAGGAATGAGTACCCACCAAGCCTTTCCGTAGAAGCAAAAACCGGGTCCAAAAAGCCTAGGAGGTTTCCGCTTGCACTTATCAGGGTCCTGCCTCTGGACACACTGGGTTATGGGAGAGGATGGAAGGGTAAGACGCAGCACTACTGCTTGACAGCAAAATCCAGAAAGCAAACAGGACGCTCACCTGAGCCCGTGGC
Source organism: Myocastor coypus (assembly GCA_004027025.1). Classification (NCBI taxonomy): domain Eukaryota; kingdom Metazoa; phylum Chordata; class Mammalia; order Rodentia; family Myocastoridae; genus Myocastor; species Myocastor coypus. The sequence goes on from PVJA010022513.1 coordinate 5,683, forward strand.
AGTGTCTGGTGGGCACGCTGCATGAGCCAAGCGTCCACAGCTGGTAGGACGTAAGGGCGCTCCCAGACAGGGCTGCATCCACGGAGGTGCCAGGGAGCCCTTAGGCAGTGTACTGACTCCGGGAAAATGTGCAGCTATCATGACATGGCTGCAGCGTGTGCTTCTTAGTATAATTTAATCATGTAAAGGCACCTCTTGCCTCTGATCTGTTAAGACACTTGTCAAAATGTCACACAAGATAAGATGACAAACTAATATTGCATTCTAAAATTATACACAACAATACCAAACACTTCCCCACTTATTTTATTTTCTTGCTGTTTGCTCAGAACATACAGTGAGCTACAGAAACACTGCAAAAACTTTTTAAAAAATTATGCAGAGAGGGGAAAGAGCATTAGAGAGAGAAATGCTTCTCTCACTTGGCAAAACGGGAGACAAAGGCTTTAGATGAATTAAAAAGGGAATGCACGTGGTGTTGGCGGCAGGGGTGGGGTTGGGGTCCGCTCAATATGGCGGGATTTTTGTAGAGAAATACGTTAATGCTCAAAAACGTGCTACTGTCACCTACATATACTTTTAAAACACAGACTATGCCCATTTGGTAAAATCAAATGAAGATACAACAAAATCCTTTGTGGATTATTACAAAGAAGCAGTGATTTAGGAAAATGCCTGCAGTGTTTCCGTTCAAATTCTTGGGTGCATGGAATAGAAGACATTTTCATTTAAAAAGGGTTGCACCAGAGTCCTTTCCACTGCTGAAGAGAGGAAACTGTATCGCCACTTAGCGTAGGAAGGGTTCCTACAGCGGGGCAGGCCAGGGATGGGTGACTGGTCTTTAGATGAGTGAGCCAAGGACAGTTCAATTTGATACTGAGCTTCCTTGCTGTGGCTCCATTTCCTACATTAGATGAAAGGTGAAGCGACCCCTCTGTCCTGCAGACTAGAAGTGTCACCCAAGTGTGTGTCTGTCAGTAATCCCCAGATCCTGTTCTCTGAAGCCTGCTGCCTGTATTAACCCCTTGCCTGCCATCCTCTTTGTCCAGAGCATCTCCTGGGATACATGGATGTTGTGGCTGTCCTGCATTTTTGCGAAGCCCCTCACCCTGCCACTAGGTCCTCTGCCAGAGTGCTGGTGCCGGGGTATTCCTAAAAGAAGACAACAGATCGCAGCATTATGCTGCCTTTAATCCCAGCAACCAGCGCCATAGCAACCGCCACCACAGCTCTAGTTGCTCACTACCTAAGGAAGAAAATGAAAATCACTAGGTCTGCCCACATTGGCTTTCACTATCACTCGGAAAATGACTCAGTTCTAGAGCTGGAGAGACAGGTAAGACAGTATGCAAAACCAGGAGACGGGAGGAGGGTGTGGCCCCAAGCCCTGGATTCCTGGGGGCCTCTACTCCCTGGTCTCTTCATTGTCCCCACTGTGGCATCATTCCATTGCAGAGTTCCCCAAACCAAGAGGAAAATCTTGCTGCGGGCTGCTTGCTCTCCACGAGCTGCAGGAAAGCTGCCTGGCCTCAGCTCAGAATCGGCTGTCTGCAGCTCACTGCAGTGATGCGGCCGGAGTCCTGAAGCCTCACAAAGGAACAGGGACAGGAAGAGACAGAGCCACATGCTCAGGCAACCTCTTGCACCCAAGAGGGAGCACTAGGTGATCACTAGGCTGTATCACGGTGTCAAATTCACCTCCAGGTAAAGGCGATGTGTTATTATTCATGTCTAGTTTTTCCCCCAAAGCCTCATGCAGTCATGAGGCGGGGACTCCTACAGCTTGAGACTTAACTCATGATCCACTGGGGTTATATATTTTCTTGCTGATGAGATTATTGGTCTGAGTACTGCTGGAATTATGGGTGTGGCCTAAGGTGGATAGGCTAAGGCAGAGAGCCTGACGTAATTCAAAGAGAGACAGAGAGACAGAGTCATGCAGTTGCTCTCTGCTACCCTGGTTGGTCGGTTGCTTCTGTTGCCATTGTTGCTGTTCCGCCACCATGAACTGCTGCTCTCTGCCGTGTGCCTGTCTGCCTTGGAGCCAGCTGAGTATGGACTGAAGCCTCCAGTCACTGTGAGCTCAATAAACCTTTCCTCCCTTCATTTTGAGTGTCGGGTATTTGTCCCAGCTATGAGAGAAGAGTAACTAAGACATGATACATCGCCTCTTGAACAGGACTGTTTCTTAAGAGTTAAGCTAAATCTGCCCCAAGAAACTGCAAGCTACCGAGAATTGGATGGCGACGACGGGAACTAGAGGGACCTTGTGAACTTCTTCCCACATCCCTGGCTTCTACAAAGCTCTCAGGCCCCCATTCAATGCCTCATGAAAGTCCCAGCTGGCCCAGGCTAAAATTAACCCTTCTCCTCCTTTCTGTCATGCAGCCCCTCTGTTATTGCTTCCATCTTACAAGGCTTTCTGCTGCTACATATTTTTCTGCTGTGCTGCTATGTGAATCTTGAAGGGATGCTGTCATTGTCCTTTCCAGTGCTGGCACACATTAGACGTACAATGAATACTTGCTTTGAAGAGAAACTGCGCACACCTAAGTAAACAAGTAAATGGATGGATGGATGGACGGACGGATGGATGGATGGACAGACGAACGAACAGATGGCTGGGTGGATGGATGGACGGATGGAAGATGTGCCTCACAGGCTGTTTCTTTTCCTATTTGGTGTAAATGATCTTAGTAAGAAAATCCTTTTGCAATGTCCGCACAAGTGCAGGACAGCAAATGTGAAGAGACAAAGGGATTCTGCTTAAGGTTAGCTGTTTGAGGGCTTCACTAGTTTTCAGGGAGCTGGGGATGCAGCTCAGTGGCCCAGAGCCTGCCTGGGAAGCAAGAGGTCCTGAGCCCAGTTCCTAGTACAGAAAAGAAAGAAAGGAAGAAAGAGAAAAGAAAAGAATATAAACATAGTTTAAAGTCGTTTATTCTTTACTTTGAAATAGGAATCCCCTGGCTGTGCATATGGAGTAAACATCTTTCAGAGGAAAACAAAAAAAGAGATGGTGATTACATTGTTGTGTAGGTGCCTAAAACAGTTTCCTTGGGGCCGAGCTCAGAACTAGCAACAGGAATGTGGACGGTGCCTGGATATTCCCCTGCACTACCTCACAGATAGGAAACCCTCAGTGTAGAGCAAAAAAGGGGAGACAGAGAAAGCATCAGTTTTACCTGCACGTGTCAGAGCCTTCTCTAACCACACTAACTGGCCCCAGCTCCAGAGGCTGCGGCCGAGCGCAGGGCAGTGGGCCACCAGCTCAGCAGCGCGACCCACAGACCCAGGGACAGGAGATGGCCTCGAGCGCAAGGTGCCTATGTACAGCCAGGTTCGGTGCTTGATCTCACGTTTACTTTTGATCTCTGAGATGCACAATACACGACAACTTGAGGCTTTCCCTACTATCTTTAAGCACGGGAAAGAAGTGATTTGATCATCCTCCAGTTGAAATGTCTCTAAAGATACTATTGTCCCTTAACTTCCTGCAAATGCTCTTCCTGGAAGTTCTCAAAGGGGAACTCTTGAGACCCATGTACTTAGTAAAACATTTACTTAGTAACCCATGTACTTAGTAAAAGACTATTTACTATCATTGCTTTAAATGTAATTGGAACTGTCCTCATCTTTGCTTTCGTGCTCTCTCCCTTGCTTGCAATGCTATTGGTTGACCCTGGATGAACCCAATGACCAGGAAGGGATTGAAGATAATGAAGGTCACGGTCACGTTCATGACTAAGCATGTGGGCCTCCTTTACCCTAATGATTATGCATGAGATCATGCTCACAACCTGGTATAAAGCTGATTTGCTTCAGGAATTCAGGGCTCACTGAGGGACGAATCTCAATGAGTCCTCTGAGCTACCTTCCTCAGGTCTTCTCGTCATTTCTTTCAGCACTGATACATGACATTAGAACAGTTGGGTGTTTGTCCCCGCAATGAGAGAAGAGTAACTGAGGCATACGGGATGCTATCTGGGGAAGATTATTGATGCCTTAGACATGGTGCCTGAATCAAAATAATTTTAATGAATATTGTATGGTTTGTATCTAATTGTACCCCCAAAGTCTCATGTAAATCATGGGGCTGCCAAGGGCACAGCATGAGGGGTGTGGCCAGAGGACCAGGGCGGGGCTTGAGGGGTGTGGCCAAGAGTGCTGCAAACCCTTAAACTGATAGCACGTACTGTCAGAGGTCCCCCCACAGGCGGCGGTCTCTCTTGGAGGTATGGAACGAATCATCCTGGACAGGGTGGTGTAGTCACAAGGCCTTGCTATATAATTCAGGCTGCTTTAAATTATGAAACTGTCAGTAACTGTGAGCTAAATAAACCTTTCCTCCCCTAAGCTTGTGTGTCAGGTACTTGTCCTGGCAATGAGAGAAAAGTACGACAAATATTATTATTACTATAAGGGCCAACACTGGTGATAGCTTATGATTGAGAGTGACCACCTACATACTCTGAGGAGAGACAGGACCTTTGCTTCCCTGTCTTCTGGCTGACAGAGGGAGACCTGAAGGTCCTCTGTGGCCCACAGGATGGGGCACTAGGTTACATCAAATGATGTCTGCAGACATAGTGAGGAAATGGTAAAGAACTACGCACAATGACTTTCATTAAGTCAATAGGGAGAAAACAGCCTTGACCTTTTCTTCCATAATAATTACTTCAGAACGTCCAGGGGCCCTAACATCATACAGATAAGTATTTTCACAATGTATTTTTTTTTTAAATGACAAAGAACAGAAGATTCTTAAAAACAGCCTCTAGGCATATTTGCTCCAGAGGCCTGCCTCAGAAGCTCCATAACTCTTGCTTCTGTAATGGTGGGCAAATTGCATTAAATGTAGTATTTCCACTAGTAACTTTTAAAGTTCTAAAGAATGTTGCAATACTTTTAGCGCTGTTTTCTTGGTTCACTAAATATCAGAGAACAAGGTTAAGATGAAAGTAATTGTACAGAGATAGTTGAAATACCGCATGTATTCTAAATTCTCTTCTTTATTTGAAACTCATTTTCAAAGAAGCTTAAGAAAGAGGTATAATTTATATAATATTTTTATGGTTCAGGCATATAAAGGCTGACTTTATATACAGAAACGGGTAAAACAAGACAGAAGCATCACTCTAGATGGACAGCCAGTGACTTCGGATGGTTTCCATACTCAGTGCCTTAGAATAAGTTTCACATAGAATCAGGGGCCCTAGTTTGGAAAGACAAAGCTTGCATAAGGTTGATTTTGAGTTAGGCATATGCCACAGTAGCAAATGAGAGCTACTATGGAAAGCAGCATTGGAAAGTTTAGTTACTTTTTTATAACAAAATTTTCTGTTACCCTGGGGTCATATTGAAGCAAGTGAGAAAGAATGACACCATGTCTATTGGCCAAAACATAGCGATTTGCAGTTCTGGAAATTGAGTGAAGGAAGGAGAAACAGAAATTAAGTTTATCATATAAAACTAATATTAGCTGTTACCAGAAAGAAATAATAAATATGGTTAGCATTAAAATAAGTGTGTCCGCGAAATTTTCATCAGTGTTACTTGCTTGTTTTGCCAACTCCATGCTTCTTGTGATTATAAGGACTAGATGGTGACTTTTCTTTTTTCTTGAAGAGACAGTTAACATCTAGCTACACAGGAAATGTAATTATGTAATACACACACTGACAGAACAGGAATTTGCCTAATATTTTTAACATAAGGATACAACATTTGATAACCATCTCAATGTTATCATGTTTAAAATGTAAGCTACAGATCAATGAATAAAAGATAAAACTGACTGAAAGCCACAATTCCATAACTTTTCTAGACAGCAAATTTCTATACCATTGTGAAGGTTTTGAAAACCGATGAGCTACATCTAAACCTGTAGCCTCAATGACCAAGGTCTTCTGTTCTTCCTTCTCAAAAGGGGCAGGGAGGGGTCATGGTCCCGAGGACTTCAGGGTCACCCCCATTCAGACACAGCAAGTCTGAAGCGATACTGCTGTGCTGCCAGGATGCTCAGTATTAGTTTAATTGTAAATGACACTCTTTACTTAATCTCATCATACGGCGAGGGCATGTTTGCTGTGAGTGGCAGCTTTGCTTATTCCTAAAGAGAACTTGAAAGATTTTTCTTACAACTGCATTTGAAAACAAACCACATGTATGTGATGGAAAGAGTGCTCCTGAGGAGATAAAATCAGTACAACATAAAAAGGAAAAAGGGAAACTGCAGCAAAAATTGATTGAAGTTGATCTTTCAGATAGAGACACAAGTGTCAACCGATCTTTAAATGGTTTTATCTTCCTAGGGATAATGATATGTTTTTATGAATGGCTCTTTTTATTTCTGAAAACTATGGCCTGATTTTCTCTCTTCTTTCTAATATCTTTTTCAAGCAACACAATATAGGTTGCTTTGATATTTTACTTTGTTTATCCACATTTATGAAGTTGCTTCCACTCACTAATAGGTTCTTGAAAGAGTTATATGTTAGTTTTAAGACAAAAAATGTCTTCGTCATGCCTTTAAAGGGACAGTCCACCAAGTCTTTCTTCAAAGAGATCTGTTCATTCATAAATATATGGTTTAATCAGAATTTACTTAGGTATGAGAGAAGCTCAGTTTGAATTCATTTAGGTGAAAAATTACTTTAGAAAGGACTGGATGGAGGATACTTGCGTCTCTCAAGGTATTTTTCCAACAGCAGATCATGCAATCTGGCTTTCACAGAGTACATGGTGAGACTTCCAATTACTCAAGCTATGCTGTCATAGGTCAGTGAATTGCACTCCCTACATAAACCAAGAACCAAAAGACCCAAGAGCAATGTGCTACTGTGGCCACGCCACCTCGGGTGACCACTGTGCTCGCCCCCAAGTCTTGGAGGCCAGCACGAGCACTGGGCATCTAACACTGTCTGTAGTTTGGGCTCTGAGGTCAAGGTTGGTGGCCTCCTTAGGGTTTCTTTAGGACAATGGTTCTCAATCTTTCTAATGCTGTGACTCCATAGTACTCTTTCTCATGTTGCGGTGAACCCAAACCAAAAAATAATTTTGGTGGCTACTTCAAAACTGTAATTTTGCTACAGTTAGGATTTCCGATGGCTTTAGGAGACCCTGTGTTTTGGTCATTCGACCCCCGCTGGGGTCACGACCCACAGGTTGAGAACCACTGCTTTAGGAGGAGTTTTGGAATCGTTTGTCCTACACTTAGTAGAAATCTATTTCCTTAGAAAGTTAATCATTCTCCTTTACAAAGTGACATGTATCCTAGACATAAAAAGAATGGTAATTTAAACATTTAGCTAACTCAGTATTTTAAATAATAAAAAATGAAGAAAGTTAAGGGAAATGTAATTTCTCTTTAATTTATGTGCATGGTCAAAATGGTCAAACTGAAACAAATACCCAAGGATATCATATTTCCTGAAGAAGAAAGATGATTTACTTGAATCAAATTATTTTAAAATTAAATATGAGTCATGGTTACTACTGAAAAGTCAGGGCTTGACTGACTAGCACTTGAATCAAAATGTATCAAATTTAATTTACCAATTTTCTCTCTACTTACAGTCTCTAACAGTTACTTATTTAATTATTCATTCCTTCCTTCATTCGTTTGCATAAAATTCAATCACTAATATGGGGGCAATTGGAAGGCACCGAATCTTTACAGGAAGAATTTTGTCAACAACAGGGAATTTTTGAAAAGATAGAAAGGAAGTTCCACCATGCTATGAACTTTTAAAACATATTTCAGCAATATAAATGGGCTGGGTGGAGCGATTTGCCTGCACTGCGTGTGTACAGGTGAGGATGATGGAGCAGTAAAACTTGGGGAGGGTTTCCCGCAATGAGCTCAACCACAGTGGTGCAGCACGAGTTCTTGGCTGGGCTCGCTCTTATTAGCACTAGGAAAAGAATTTCATTTTTCTTAAGTATTACTACTATGCAAAGGGAAGAGATTACTGACTGAAAGTTAAAATCAGGACAGGGAGATAGCTCAGAAGCTTAAGCGACTACCTGGCAAGCACAAGGCCCTGAGTTCAATTTCCAGTATAATAAAAGAAGTAAATAAATGAATAAATAAATAAAAATTGGAATTCAAAAAAATCTAAGATTTGAAGGCCTTAAAACTTTATTTAAAATTAATTGTGGGTACTAAATGTTTTGGTTAAGTGTATAATGAATATCTTCTTCCAGTCTATGGCTTTTCTTGGTGACTGCTTATTGTACCTTTTGATAAAGAGAAGTTTGAAACTATAATTTAGTCAAGACACATATATGAAATGTAAAATTTAAACCTTTTAGAAGTTTTATACATGTGTATAACATATATAATATATACATGTGTGTAACAGTTTTATTAGACTAGCAAATCATTGTCCAACTAATTTCCTCAACTAATTTATAAAGCTATTGTATGCTATACCAGATTCTTATACTTTAGTACATTTATTTCTATATTCTATTTTACTGGATAATTGCATATTTATGGACTGACACACTGTCTTAAATACCCTGGCTTTGTGTTAAGTTCTGACCTCTAGTAGAATTAGTTTAACTATTTTATTCTTTCTCTGAGCTATTGCTATCCTATGTGAAATTACATGGAGTGATATAACTGTTAAGATCACTTGTCAAATTGGAGTAGGCAAAAAGTTCGTGGACAAAAATCAAATTGTACGTTTAACACTTGAAATCATCAACAAAAGGGACCTTCTCTGGCTAAGAAGTTTTTGCACATCAAAGGAAATTACCAACAGAGTGAAAAGACAACACACAAAATTCAAAAAGATTTTAACTTATAAGTACTCAAAGGTCTTCTATATAGAATCTACAAAGAACTAAAAACCATTAGGGTTCCAAAATTCAAAGACCCAATCCAGAAATGGGCATCTGAGATGAACACACACTTCTCAGAGAAAGAAATGCAGCAAGCCTACAAATAGATGAAGAAATGCTCCACATCACTAGCCATTCATGAAATGCAAATCAAAACAACACTTAGATACCATCTCACCCCAGAAAGAATGGCTTTCATAAAGAAATCAACCAGCAACAAATGCTGGAGAGGCTGTGGGGAAAAAGGAACCCTTCTCCACTGCTGGTGGGAATGCAGATTGGTGCAACTATTATGGAAAGCAGTGTGGAGGATTCCTAAAAAACTAGACCTTGAAATCCAGTTCAATCCAGCTATCCCTCTACTGGGAATTTTCCCAGAACTGAAAACATCATACCATAGTGATATCTGTGCACCTATGTTTATAGCAGCTCAATTTGTAATAGCCAAATGTTGGAAACAACCAAAATGCCCATCATTTGAAGAATGGTTGAAGAAAATGTGGTATTTTTATACAATGGAATATTACTCAGCTATAAAGAATGATAATCTGGAAGACTTCATATATAAATGGATGTATATTGAACATATGCTCATTAGTGAAATAAACCAGACCTATATGTGTAAATATCATATAGTCTCCCTAATATAAGAACTCTAATTTTTTTTTTCTTACCAATATCAATTGGAAGGTGTGTCATGCCCATACCCTGTGCTCTGTATAACTATTGTGAGGACAATATGCAGTGTGTCAACTGTTTAAAAAAAAAAAAAAGTAATGTTTATTGAAAGTGTTAATATTTAATTGTTTGATCAATCTTATATACCTTTATCTATTAATCTAAACTGATCCAATGATGAAAACATGTAACACAACCATTGTTAAATTTAAAATGAATAAATATTTTGAATAAAAAAAGTAAATGATTGTCACATGCATGTAGTAGAATCTGGAACAGAGCGATGCACCCTACTCTGGGGGACAGTGAGGTTTACCTGGAGCTCCCCTCTCACAGTGGAGAGAAAGTGCAGGGAACATTCAAACCTGGGGGACAGGATCCCAAAGGTTGTGAAGCACTTGAATAACACAGAGAGGAGACATTGGCAAATGACTGTCAAGCAGGGCCACTTTGGCGCTAGCCTAGGTTCATGATGAACCACTAACACATTCTCTAAGTTTACTAATGCTACTGCCAGTGTTCCACCCTAATGTGGCCAACACAATGCCTTGTCTTGAAGTATGCATACATTTCCATGAAGATTATTCAACTTGAGATGATGTATGCAACATATAGTTTTGTTAATTACAATGAGTAAATATAAACTGAAAATTTATGACATTTTGACTATAATTTCTATCAATATATTGTAACATGTATTTCAAAAGTTTTATTATTCTATGTGCCATGCTTCTTGTTTTAGCTCATTCAGTCTCTGCTTAAGTGAGGGAGGGTGCCACCTACATATTCTGTGAAAATTTTAGCAAAGGTTTGCACATTTCAGACATTACATATCTTTTAACTTGATGCTTAGTATAGTGTCCCTATGCTATTCTCATTTTCTGAAACTTATGTCTGTAATCATAGGAGTTTTTAGAGGACATTTCAATTATAAATAATAACAATAAAATTTCTGCATCAAAGAAAGATCATTTGTCAAGTTCCATACAATTCATTGTTTGTGCTTAGATTGGCAGCATGTTAAATTTAATAGATAAAAATAATCGCCATCACTATATTGAACCATTTCATCTATAAATTCTTCTATGTCAAATCAAATATTATAATTTTTATAAGTAAATATCTTGCATATCTTTTGTATGTAGTCTCACAGGAAACTTAGATATATTGTTATAATGCTAAATAAAACTTTCCACTAAAAAAAAAACAAAAAACTTTATTTAAACATTCTATCTATCCAATGCGAGCCCTGGGAAGGACATCATTCAGACATTCTTTGCTTAACCTCATTGAGTAGAATGACACCATTTCTTTCCTTGAATATGTGAGGGCTTATTTGTATAAGTAAATGCTGAGGACACATTTTTATACGCCAGGTGAGTTTTCTCATGTACTTGTATCCTACCCCAGGGTCATATCAGATAGTAGCTGGAACAGAGTATGTTTTGAGCATGATGTATGAAGACCGTGGATGAAATGGGCATTGAAGGACCCAGCTGGCCCGCGCACAGAAAAGTGGAGCGGCTCAGCTCTAGTGTGTGTTGGTGCTGAGGCCCACGGGCTGGTGATCACCGCACAAACAGGAGTATCCAGCCGTGCCGCTCTGTGCTCTCCTCGGTTTACTAGGTGTCAGCATCTCAGAAACCCCTCTTCCATTTTAGCCACCTTGTCCATCCAGTGAGCCCATCTCGAGGTATACTTGTGTTATGGATCATGGCTAGCTGTCCCCAGGGAGCCTCATGCAGTCACGCGGCGGCTTCTGGAGTTTGGCATTAATTACTGTGGGTGTAGGGGCTGAGCCAGCACTGGGGCACGCAATCTGCACCGCGGTGTCAGTCGGGGAGAGGGGGGTGCTGGCTGCTCGAGCTGCTGCTCCTCCCTTTTGCCTTCTGCTCTTTGTCACTGCCATGAAGTGCTGCCCTGTGCCATGAGCCACTCCGCCTTGGAGCCTGCTGGGTGTGGGCCAAAAGCTTCGTAACTGTGAGCTAAATACGCCTTTCCTTCCCTAATTTGTGAGTGTCAGGTATTCCAGGAAGGAGAGAAGAGTAACTGAGACACCTAAAATAAAGTGGGAGCTTGTTCCCAGCCACGCCCACTGCAGCCTCTCAAATCTGACCTCCCCAGTGTTTTTGAGTGACCCAAGTCCTCGGTTACTCCTTTTACCCTAAGGTACTCAAGTTTACAAGGTGCAATCACATCTGGCACACAGCGGAAACGTGCCTCGCCTCAACCTTAGGCTCAGTCTCTCCTCAGCTGTCAATGGCTGTCCAGTAGAACTCGGCTTCTGTTGCTTCTTGCAAAACAGGCAGCTTCTGTAGTCTTCTTCTCATCCTACCCAGCCCCAGAGTGGGGAACACAAGCGCCACTGGGTTGTGCACCTATAGCACTCTGGTTGTGGATCCAGGGACTGAGCTCAGAACTCTGCACTTGTGAGGCAGCTGCTCGGGCTGCTGAGCTATCTCCCCGGCCCCCACGCCTGCAACACTCTTTTTTTTTTTGTTTCAGAACTTTTGTTTATTTATTTATTTTTATGGCCCGCTCAGCCTGCCCTGAGGGCAGGGCTGGTGCAGTATGTGGTGCCGGGGATCGACTGCAGTCCCTGCAGCCACCTAAGCTTTCCTAAGTAGGCGCTTTAGACCACTGAGCCGTCCTGCTGGGCCCAACCTGCAATACTCTTAATGAAGCTTTTCACTGGCATACATTAGCTGCCTACAACTACTGAAGCTCACAAAATTTTGTGTTTCAGGACTTTCTTTGCTACTCAGTGAGTATACTGCTAAGTAATGGGTAATTATGACACTTTAATACTAAATGTTATCATTGATCTGCCATATGACTTTTGATGTATTTCCTTAGGCCCTGGTCTAACATGTAATTTCAGACTTCTGACCACTATTATGACAATCACCAGAAAGGCATACTATGCCACTGTTGGCAATATGTGAAAATTTGGCATCCATGTAGGTACCCAGGAATCTGTTCTGTAAAACTTTCTGTCAGTTCTTCGAACTTTTAAGCCTCCAGTTGTTGCAGGACCTTGCATTTCTACTCAAACCTATTTTCCAAAGAGAAATTAAAACCACCAATCGACAAAATTTGGTCACGAGGATTCTTAGCATTTCCAAAAAGCACTAAGTGACAGCAACCTGCATGACCACAACAGAGAACCGAATCAATGAAGTGAGGCCTATCCATACAGCTAAATGTCACTCGGCGACAAAAAGAAGAGAATTATGATGCCTACCACAATAGCAATGAAACCTGCCACAGCGTAAGTGAAGGGAGCCATTCATAAAGGGCCATGTGATTGATGAGGTGGAGAATATCGCTGTAAGTAGAAAGTGCAGCAACACCTGGCTAGGGCTGCACGGTATGGGGAAAATGAGTGCTTCCTCAAGGACAGAGCTTCTTTCTGAGAGGACAAAGAGGCCACAAGATTAGCTTGTAATGGGAGCACTGTGGGTAGTGAAAGAACAGAAATGCACAATCGCTGGGTGCTCATGAGACCTCCACCTCAGGAGGTTCCTGTTAGAAAATGTTGCCTTACAGCACACGGAACCTTCAGATGCAGAAGCGCAAAGACTAGGAGATGGTCACATGGATCGGTTCCTTATGACTGCGGAAAGTGAGAGACTTGGGGGTGCACTACTGAGAAAACTAGCACCTCCACAGTGGCTGTCTCAAAGGGAGTGCTCTTTCGTTGGGCTGTGCACGTCTGAGTACCAGGGGGACCGCTCAACCCATGTCCCATACCGCCTTGTTCCGGAGGCCCACAGAGAATATCTCACTGGAATGAGGAGAGCGTTGGTGGTGGCGACAACTGGGGACTCGGGAGCTGCTGTGTGCTGGAGATTCGCCCACCCACATAGCTCCTGCTGAGGGGCTGGCCTCCGAGGATGAGCCTCTCCGAAGCACAAGGTGGGAGGCTCATGACCTCCTTGCTCATGTAAAATGCTGTCCCTTGCTCCGAGGCCCCAAGCCTATCTGAAGAGAAGGAAGAGAAATACAGAGCCTATCTGTCAGCAGTGAAGCGTTACATTTAAGTGGTAAGAAGGGACAACACGAGCAAACGTGCCGCGCCATCTGGAGTCCCAAGGTGAGCACACTGTGAAACTTCATCAGTTTACTTCACCATATAGCGATGCTTACGCTACAGGGTCCATATTCCCATGAAAAACAAGACTCTCACAGCTGAGAGATAGCTCTGCAGTGTAAGCGCCTGCCTGGCAAGCACAAGGATCTGCGTTCAATCCTCAGTACCATATGCCATGCTGGCCCAGCACCCAGCCAGCCATGGAAACTGGGTGTGGTGACACACACCTCCAATTCCACCACTGGGGAGGCTGAGATAGGAGGAGCACTCTAAGTGGGAGCCGTGTAGCGAGACCTTGCACCAAATACATAAATAAAAGATTAAAAACACAAAAGCCACTCCCTGCGTCGACATAAGACTATATTCACATTTTATAATTCAATTAATTGGCTTCCAGTAACAGTCTTTGAGAACACCTGCACTGTTTTGTGGAGTCATCTGAAGAATGCTGAAAAGCCCAGCCCCCCAAAGAGCCAGCTGCACGGAATTGGGTACAACAGGGCAAGAAGTCTTCAGTGGAAACCCCGACGGTATGTCTTATGAATATTCTATTTCTGTTCATCTCGAGTGAAGACTGGAAGAAGCCCACTGCAAAACCACAGCAATGTGAGCTTTGTGTAGACCCAGAGTCACCCACTCTGGGCATCAAATACACCTTGTCTTCAACTATGAAAAAGTCAACAATAACAATAGCCCACACATACGCAACACATGCACCATACTACCATTGAACACAATAGCAAACAGAAGAAAATTACTCTAAAAATCTGTGATAATTAGGACATTCTTATGGAACAATGTTATAAATTTTGCTAAGCCTAAGTATGTTAAAAAAAAAAAAAAAATCTCCCCCAAACAAAAGCAACTGAAGACACACACATTCAATATAACTAACTCTAGTTTGAGTTGCAGGAAAAGTGTATTTTTTAAAGAATAGTTAGGAATCACTGAGACATTCAACAAATATGATGATAAACTTGGCACAACTGAGTATAAACAAAGACACAGCACACTTGTGTGTTCGGCATGCGAAGCTCCCGACTGATCCCCAGTGGTCATGTTTTTCTCTTTTACCACAAACAAAGCACTCAGTCTCACTTGAGGAAAAGAAAAGATATCTGTGTTTTATCAATGAAGAGCATGTTGATGTTAACAAGCCCATGCTAAATTGAAGACACATCTCACTCCACCTCATTAAATAGCTCCAACCAAGGTCACTTACAAGAGGAAATGGTTGGGGCTGGGGAGATAGCTCCGAGGCACAAGTGCCTGCTGGGCAAGTGAAAGGTCCTGAGTTCGAACCCTGGTCCCCCCCCCCCCAAAAAAAAAAAAAGAGGAAATGGCAACTCGGGAGTCTGGGTTTATCAGAAGAGCTGATGCTGAAATACTGTGCAGGAGGCGCAAGTTGTAGACTTGTGGACCCCAAAGCAGAGAAAGGACATGAGTAGCACACCAATGGACACAAGACACCAACGAATCCAAGGTTACTTATTACAATAAAATGATGCAATAAAGCATCGCTCCTGAGGCTGACCAGAGCAGGAAAAGAGTAAGCTCACTGCTGTAACCATACCCTCAGTACAAATACCCAATAGCACCCCCCTGACCGGGACACAGCTCTGGAGCTAGGAACCACCACGGAGAAGGGCAGACGGGGCCAAACTCTCTTCCATAAATTAACAAGCTTAGGTATGCATAAGAAAGGAAAAAGATTACAACAGTTCTCCATTGTTCTTCCTGTCGGTAATGTGCACCTATCACTACAGTGTGTAACTGATGTAAAATCAATTGAGAATCATGTAGGGAAAGTGGTGGGCAGCAGTCTCGGGCCCAATCCAGGAAGACTTTCTGTGTGGCCAGCCCTTATATGGGGTCTCCTCGAAGGTAGAGGCGTCTGGGCACTGTGGCAGATCAGAGCCACAGCCCCAGATGGTTTCCAAGGACGGGGAAGGCACTACTCCCAATGTGAGCACAGCTCCCCAAAGAGGAAATATTGACAGTCCAGATTATGAACTTTAAAAATAAATTACCTATGGCTCTTGACAGGAGGCCGATGGCAGGCAATTTCAGGTCTCTGACAAGTACTTGGAGTGTGCAGTACAACTGATTTAAAATATTTGCTTTGCCTAATAGGTGATCTGGGAAGAAGTTAATCTTTTCTTTCCTTCTTTTTGTGAGAGCAGAGGCCTCTTCCTCTCTGGCAGATATGCTGGGTATAGATGGCAGCAAGTAGGGCTGCAATAGTTCCTAAAATGCTGCGATCAACTCAGACTTAAGCACCTTGGGTGAAAATCCCAGAGCTCTACTTCCCCGAACAGAAGTGCCAGCAGCAACAAGATTGCACGGGAAACAGTCAGGGATGGCCTGAAACTATGCAGGGGCCTTGGACCGTGGCGCTTCTGGGATTTTTGATTTCAGTGCAGCTGCTTCTCCCAGCAGACCTCCCAGGAAGCGTAAGTGGCAGACTGCATCCCTGTGTGGCTACATCCCTGAGAGCGAATAGAGCAGTGGTTCTCAACCTGTGGGTCTCGACCCCAGCGGGGTTGCCTAAAGCCGTCGGAAAATCTTATTTATTACATTCCGAATCGTAAGTGTAGCAAATTTACAGTTTTGAAGTAGCCACCAAATTATTTTTTGGTTTGGGGTCACTGCAACGTGAGGAACTGTACTGCGGGGTCACGGCATTAGAAAGGTTGAGAACCGCTGGAATAGAGAGCTACCCGAGGTAGTCTGCCCTTCCGGTTCACTCCTTGACACTGGGCCATTCCTTGTCAGGGTAATTAGGTAAGTGGTCCACTTCTCTCCTGAGCCCCTGAGGAGAAGGCGAAAGTCAGACTCTGTCATTGGTGACAAGGGCAAAGGTGGCCTGCACTTTTCAGGGCGCTGGGCTCCCTGAGAGCCTAGGGCATGGGCCAGCATGTGTGTTTTATGGTGGCAGACAAGTTGAGTGTGGTCGACCAGCTGCCCAGGGCATGTTCACCTATGACACTGATGCACGCTCGGGATGATTCCCTTCCGAGCACCAACTGCCCCCAGCAATAAGGGCAGGCTAAGGCAGAGCTGGGTGCGAGCCCCAGTGTTCCCGCAGGGTCACTCTTCCTCCATCATTAAGCAACAGTGAGGTGCGTAGTCTGGTGGATTTGTGTTTCCATCCTCAGCGATTCCTTCAGAATCCTAGAACCTACTGCAGATCAAACCCTCCTAAAAGGTTCCCCATCCCTTTCCCCTGTGAATGAGTTTACAAAGGCAAGGATGGAACCTATGGAAAAATTTCTCTTTTGGAGTGGGTATTAGACAACATATTGCATGTCAGTTGTTATATCTCAATGATGAGAACACAGAACAGTGGAGAAAAGAGCTGGATTTAGAACAGAGCCACCACTGGGCCTGCCGTGCGGGCCCCACCCCTGGGGGATGAGATGGCAATTGAGACTGGGTGTGGTGGTGCACCCCTGTAATTCCAACTCTTGGGAGGCTGTAAACAGGTGGATCATTACAAATCCTATATAGTAGTGAGACTCTGAACACCCTGGAGACACTTCCCTAGAATACAAAAACAAATTTGAAAAAGATAAAAAAATAGAATAGAGCCATCTAATCTCACATCTCTTTAACAATTTCCTGCATAGGTTCTGGTAAACAATATACATGACTTTAATCTCAATTGCTTTGCTCAAAAAACAAAAAACAAAACAAAACAAAAAACTTCAAAAATAATTAGTGCTAAAGAAAAAAGACACAGTTTGGTTACATAAATTATTACGTGCTTGACACATACAAATGCGTAACGAAAGCCCTCGGCTCTCGCTCTCCCAACATTCTGTTAGTCCGGGCCCCGCCCTGTGCGCGCCACGCGCCGGCAGGGACGGTTATGCTCCCAGAGCGAGCACTGACCTAGCTGCCTCGCCCACCCGAGATCCTGCTCGGTAATTAGTTGTGACACATTTTCCCACTGAGTCTGCAAGAGTCGCTAAACTTTGTTTTTCAAAGCTGTGCTCCAGGCATCCTCTGTCAAAGCCAACCCAGTGATTTGTGTACAAGCAAGAATGACACATTACTGTATTTTCATGCTGAGAAAACTAAATCAACATAAACGATCAAAAAAGGCAGAAAAAGTAAAACTATAACATTACTGAGATTACAGTGGCTCTATTATATGCTTATTGGAAAAATGCTTCAAATAATTTCCAATATTATGCAAAGCACTTCTGATATAACATTAAATATATGAAGATACATTGTCATAAAGCACACAAATACTATGTCTAAATGCTCAGATATGCGTATAAAAATCCTTGAAGGAAATACCTACAGCTAGCTCTGGGTGAAGTATATTCTCTAAACATTTTTATTTCTCCCGTGTCTGATGTTATAACTTTTCCACACTGTTCATCTATTATCTGTGCAATGAAAAATTGATAAAAAGTTACTAAAACATCGCATTTAAAATATTCATTGCAATCTCACATATGAATATTTCATAGCAGATTCTAATGGTCAATATGAAAGCAACGCGGAAGTGCGATAATGTCGTGGGACAGAACCCGAACCCCACGTACCAAGACCGTTGTTCCCAGCGCACGCAAAACCTCAGTCGCGCCTCTCTTTTCCCAGAGGGGCTTCCGGTGCCCTTGGAGGGCTCCCAGCAGCAGCCAATCAACACAGTTAAGTCCTTTATTTTTGGTAGTATCAAGGATCAAACTCGGGACCTTGCGTTTGCCAGGCAAGCACTTATTCCACTGAGTTATGTCCCCAGCTCAAGGCAGTTCATTCTTAGTTTCAGGGTTTTTGAAAAGATGGCTTGGTCTACAAGTGGTCTGAGAAGAGTTATATACCAATATTTTAAGAGAAAAAATAAGTGTTCAGGTTCCACGTTAAAAATAAACTTATAATGTGCCTGCAAGCAGGTGCAGGGGCCAGGGGTTCAATCCCTGGGCCTGCCTTGCTGACCCCGCCCCCAGGGTGCGCTGAGACAGCGAATGAGACTGGGCATGGTGGCACGTGCACCTGTAATCTCAGCTTTCAGGAGGCTGTAAACAGGGGGTCACTATGAGTCTATTCTAGTAGTGAGACCCTGAGTACCCTGTGGACCCTTCCATAAAATACACACACACACACACACACACACACACACACACACACACAGATAAAAAAGTAAACTTGCAGAAAAGAATTTAATACACATCAGGCAGGAAAAAGTATGACCCTGGAAGGGAAATAACATGACTCCAGTGATATATTTGTACAAATGAAACTCTTTGCATCAACTCCCAAGATAACTGTAGTTGTTTATTACTTTATTTTCCCTTGATCTTGTGTTTTTATTAATTTATTTTGATGCACAAAAGGAAGTAAACTCCCTTCTAATCCAGCAAGACCTAGCAGGATGGAGGACAACAGTCCTTTAGTTCACATTTGGAATTTCAGAGCCACCCACCCCGCTGGCACTCCCACCCCCGTGTCATCCTCTGCGTGCCACATGCCGAGGGCCTTCCTGCTGATGCGGGGTGTCTCCTTCCTGTCCCTAACTGTCGATGACCAGGACTCAGCCCTGCAGACTCTGAGATAGGGACCCAGGCACCAGCCCACCCGGTGAGACAAAGTCTCACCAACAGGCCTCATGGCCTAGCAATGAGAGTTAGGGGGATATTTTGCTTTAGTTTCACATTTTTAGTCTATACTTGGCTTGAAACAAGGAACAAAATTGCAAATTATCCATCAAGTAATTCTTAGTTTTGATTGAAAAGTGTAAGAAGTTCAAGTGGGAGCACTAGAAGATATGCAATTCTTGTCTTTTCTGACTAAATGAATCTAAAGTTCACTGGTCTTTCAGATAATCCTGCACCTTCTTGACCTTTCTCAAAGGTGTTTTAATTTCTTTTTCTTCATGGATGATAATTCTATCATTACTTTCCTATAATCCTTTCCCAAACATTGTTTGGAAACTGATTAATATTTATAGGTCATATGTCACACTGTGTTATCAGAAACTATTGTTGCATGTTATAGTAACATAAATAATTTTGAAAGAGTTTTCAAAGACATATAGCACTGGGAGAATATTAATTAGAGGAGTTATGTTAGTGAATGCTCCTTTCAAATGGTATCCTTGTTATGTAGAGCTAAAATACTTTAAACTTAAATACACAGAAATTAAGCATAAAAGATATGATTTTTACAGGGCCGGCCAGATAGCTCAGCAGATTAAAGCACCTCCTGAAGCAGACACGGGCCAGGATTTGATGCCCGGAGTGCTGTGCCAGCCCCGCCCCAAGGGCCAACTGAGCCAGCGAATGAGACCGGGCATGGTGGCATGCGCCTGTACTCCCAGCGCTGGGGAGGCTGTAAACCAGGAGGATCAGCAGGAGTCTGATCTGTGTGGTGAGCTCCTGTAGTCCGGGTACTAAGTACATTAAAAACAATAAAAAGAACAACAAAAAAGAGAATAAAATATAGTGAAAAAATAGAAACAGCACAGAATTTCACTAAACACCGTAGGAGTTCAACAATGGCTGTCACATTGAATTACGGTGTGTTCAAGTTAGCAGGCTAGATTACCAGATATAAGCATGGAAAATTAGTTAATAGTAAAATTAAAAGTCAATGAGAAATTGAAAAGGAAGAAAAAAGTTGGGCATTAGCTGCTCTTTTCAATAGGCCAGCAGAAATGAAGAGTACAACTGTTCAAGCTATCTTGCACATGTATGTAAGAATATCTTTTTTTCCTTTCTTAAAAGACGGCACATTATCACAGAAGTCAATGTAAGAGATATCTTTAGATTTTATACAAGATGCATTTCTAATAATCATTTTAATGCCTTTGTATAATATAACACAAAGAAATTCATAGATTGGATTCAATATTAAATAGGTAAATAGGACTAAAAAGGAGAGAGCAATTTTTCTTACTATCCATGCATCATCCAAATCCTTCATAATTAATTACTTAAAAGCTTTTCTAGGGGTTGGGAAGATAGCTCAAGGGTGCAAGTGCCTGCCTGGTAAGCGAAAGGTCCTGAGTTCAATCCCCAGTACCACAAAAAAAAAAAAAAAAAAAAAAAAAAAAAAAAAAAAAAAAAAAAAAAAAAAAAAAAAAAAAAAAAAAAAAAAAAAAAAAAAAAAAAAAAAAAAAAAAAAAAAAAAAAAAAAAAAAAACCTTTTCTAAAATCAAGAATAATCATTCCAATGTTTGTTGAATCTACAGAACAAGAAAAACAAACGTGACAGAGCACCTGGACTTATAGATGCTCACAGCTTCACAGGGCGACTTTTTCTTTATACACTACTTTGTATTCCAAAATGCTTCACAGCTGTCTGTCTCCTAGTTTTAACTCCAGGGTTGCCAGGGGAAGCTACTCCCCAGCTGAGAAGCACACTTAGGACAGTGTCGGTCCGTGGAGGCTGCTCTGTGCCTGGACATTTTCCATATATTCTCGTTATTGAAAATGTGTAGGGCCAGCGTGGCCTAATACGACAGGATATACATTACGGTGCAGGAGAGCAGGTTGACACCGTACTGCAAAGCAAAGCAGCAACAACAAAAGTGAAGGTGGACAAAAAGGAGAGCAGCACCAGACTCCTAGGCGAGTTACAAGAAAAATGCTTCCATTTCCGGCCTCCGGGATGCACATGCCACCCTCCTGGCTCTCTGCCAGTGGTCGGAGCTGGCTCTTGCTGTCTCCCTTCCTGCTATGTCCCCACCTCATGCCACCATCAGGGGTGACCTGCTGGAGGCGCTCTCTTTCCTAGTTTCGATGTCCTCATTTCGCAGGGGCTCAGCCTAAGGGATACGGCCACCACCACTTCCTTCCCAACCCTGGCTCACAGCACCTCACCTGCGAGCTTGCACCACCTCCTCGTGGCCTTTGCTCCCGCTGCGTGGATGGACTGCCCCAGCCAGCTCTCCTGTGGAACCCAAGGCCAGCAGTCGACTGCTCCCTGGCACTCCTCACTCTAGTATGTCTCCCCTGTCACTTCGTGGATCAGATCGGCTTTCCATGAATGTGCACTCAAACACATGCTTGGGCCCACGTCATAGCACAGAAGAGACACATCACACAGCCTTGTGGGAGCCACAGCCTGCCCGCCTGGGCATCGCGTGCTGGGTCTCCGTCCTGCCTGAAGAGAGGAACTGTCCCCTGCCACCTGTGCACAGGCCGCCGTTCCTCTTCTCCTCAGTGATCATGCCCTGCACACTATGTTCTCTCTCTCAAATAGCGTTCGAGCCTCATTTCTGGTTCACTGTCACCAACCTACCTTCCATGCTCAGAAAGAACCTTCACCCGAGTCGCCCCTGGCTTCTCACTGCAGTGCAGGGGCCTCAATAGCCTCTGCTGTTTGTCCAGACTCCCACCTGGATCCTCTATGCCCAACCCCCACTGCCACTGCTCCTCTCTGGACAAGGGACGCGCCTCTACAGCAGGGGCCAAAGGGAGCGGGAGCTCTCTGCTCAGTCCCCTAGGATAGAGGCTCTGTGATCACTGCAAATGGGAAAGGTGTGTCTGAAAGCGAGAACATTGCCCGCAGAACGCAGCATTCATACTGGCTTTCCTTTTGTCAATAGGAAACTAGAATTCTTCAGGGAAAAAGTAATGGAGGTAGAGAATGGTAAGAGAAAGCGAAATCAGTTAGTACCATTTGGTTTCAGCTACCCGGCTTACAAATCCTTCTATCATGCCATGAAAGGATGGAGAATCCATTTCAGGGCTTAAGGTGGTGACAGCTGATGGCCAACACGTTAGGGCTCTCGGAGACAAGGGGAGCCTGCCGCGTTATGTGTGCGACGGATTCCAACTCGCTGGCTTCGGCTGTATCGGTGCAGCGTCCTGAACGCCCCTTTCTTTCCACAGTGCTAACTACCTAGCTAGTGCAGAACCTGGGCTCTTGCTCTCACTAACGAACCGCTCTGGTGACGCACGCATCGCCCCTGACTATGATGTGTCTAGGTTAGACACTTGACCTGTCTGCTGGATAACAAACCTTATCACTGCACAGCTCAGGATACGTGCAGGTTATTCAGAAGAACTACACAAAAGACTTCTACGATTCTAGGACTGGAGCATGACACAGGCGAGCCCTTAAGAATTTCCGACTTGAAATTAACAAAACTTCCGTTTAGGGGACTTTTCCCCTAAATTAATAAATGGAACTTCTGCTCAAGAGAACTACCTCTAATGAGGATCTACAGAGAGCAAAGACATGGCTGAGTTTTAAGTGACTAAGTTGCCAGATATATCATGTATGTAGCTATTAAGAAGCGTAGCTGGCAACAATGGCGGAAGAATGTTTGTCTCAATCTCACCGTTATTTCATGGAACTATCAGACTGCACAGCAACTCCACAGACAATACCCTATTACCAAAACCAAGAAGTAAACCTTAAGACTGACTTCAGAGGCCGGCAAGAGACCTCAGTGGTCTAAAGCACCTGCCTAGGCAAGGGAAGCGAGCAGGGACTGCGGTTCTGTCCCAGCACCATATGCAGTGTCAGCCTGCCCACAGGGTGCGCTGAGCCAGCCACAGAAAAAGAAATAAATAAATAAAGGCTGACTTAGGTGACCAGGAGGATAGCTCAGTGGAATAACTGCTTGCTCAGCCAGTTCAATGTCTTGAATTCAATCTTGGGTACCAGAAAAAGAAATCAATAAAGACTGACTTAGGATAAAGATCTCCAGTGAAGAAGGAGACCCCATGCGTCCAGACACCTCCAGAAAGTCCTGAGGCCTGGCTGCGAAGGACTCCCGGTCTCACATGGTCAGGTGCTGCACACCAGACCTGGCTGAGCTTCCCACTGAGTTGCAGCTTGCTCTATTTCAAGGTTCAAGGACAGATTTTCATTCTTTCTCACCTTTGTTCTGTCACCAAGAATCTCAGGGTTGAGGCCCCAAAGCAAATCATAGGTTTTTTAATTACTTAGGAAAAGACCTCTCCCAAGTGCCTACTAAACTCGCATCAATAATTTCCAGGGCTGGGAAGTCTGAGTTTAATGAAGAGCGCATACCTGCTGAGCACTGACAGTCCACATTCACCCCCAGCCCCACACCTCCCAGAGAAAAGAAAGGAGAGAGAATTTTCAAAAGCTGTGCATTTCTGGCAATGAAGTCTCGCCTCAAGCACTGCCTCGGCTCCCCACATTCAAACACCACCACTTGGGCTCCTGAAGGACTCACCCCTGCTGCCCAGACTCACGCAACACTTCCTCCTACCCAAATCTCCCTTCCTTCAGATTCTCTTCATCCTACACGAGCCCAGCCGAGCCCCAACTGTATGCATCTAGAATAGTCAATGCTCAGCTTTCTTTTTCCCCTCCTAACTTTTCTAGGTGAACATAAACATGTATCAAAAGCCTCCGCTGTTTTAACAACCCTCCTCCATCATTTCCTAAGTCTCAGGAACATTCCCAAATGTTACCCATGCAGACCTCAACACGTTTTCATTAACTACAGAAATGTTCTACAGAATAGATTTCTCATCTCTGAGCTCTTCACCAAGAACATTTTTTTTCTTATTACTGTTGCAAATAAGAGCTGTATTGTGTGCTATTCATTTCTATATATCATACATCCAAGTATAGTTAGATCAATAGATATTATTAGACGTTTAAAAATTACCTTATAGGAAAAGGTTACCTGGGGGCCGAGGGGAAACAAGTTGCAGTGGTGACAGGAATGGCTCGCTGCTCAACTGTGAGAACCTTAATTTAAGCCCAGCAAGTAGAAAGGAAAGGGAAAGGCAAGTAGGAAAATATCGCAGCCTTTCGGATTCTCATTTGAAATGGAGAAAAACATAGATTCCTCAAACATTAACCGTGAGCCATCATAGAACACACACTCCTTTTCTCACTTTTATCTACTCGGTACAAGAAGAAATTTCCTTTTTGTTTGTTTGTTTTTTTAGGGAATCTAGTACAGGATCCACAAGGTCTGGCTACACAGACCAGACTCTGAGCGACCCTCCTGTTTCAGCCTTCCGAGCTGGGATCACACGGGAAGACAGGCATGTGCCACCACGCCCATTCTCAACCTCAGTCCCCTGTGGTGGGGGGTTGGCAGGGCACACTGGGGACCAAGGAGAAACTTCATATTTAAGTGAAAGATATTTCCATAAAATCATAGTTTGGAGTTTTCATCTATGAATTCCCTCTATATCTTGTGTCACATTTTCTATTATTTACTCATTCGCATTATAAACAAAGCCTTATATTAATTTTATTAATATGTTTCCGTGAGGCTTGTAATTTGTCCCAGCTTATTTTTTATTTTTTCATGTCTAACTTTGTTTTGCTGTTGACAGTTTTCACATTAAAAGCATGTCAGCCCTTTTATAATGACATCTGAGCGGCCCTCCTTTGCTAAAGCGGCCTCAGCACTGCTTTACACGGGTATTTCCATGCTGTCTCTCCAAGCATGTTTACTTATTTCATTTTTAAAGTCCCATTACATTTCCCCCCAAGCTGTTCTTCCTGTAGGTTGTGAGTTAATAACTTTTCTTTTTACTGTACTTGGCACACGGTCCCACTCAGCAGCTCAGACTCGCAGTGATCCTCTGTGTTCCGCCTCCCTAGTGCTGAGATTACAGGCGCTCACCACCATGCCCACTTTGGGTGTCAGATACAGCAACGTGGTACCCGGCATTGAACCGAGATCCTTGCGCTTGCCTGGCACGTGCTCCAGTGCCCGAGCTACCTCCCTAGGCCTTGGCCACTTCACTTTTAAAAATCATCCACCAGTTTTATATAAAAGAAGCATGAATTTCATTAAACAATTGCTTTAAAAATCTCAGATTTAATTTTTATTTGCTTGCTCGCTTTTGACAGCAAAGCGTTGCTGAAGATGACCTCAGCCTTTGGTTAGTTTAAGAAGGAAAGTTCTGCAGTGTACCCCTCCAGATCTGTTTTAGACACACCGGGAAGAGCAATTTACCTTGACCTCATGTGATACTCTGTTGTTGTGATATTCAGTTCCTGTCAATGCACAGGAAATTTTTAGCCTCCTGGATGTAGGTAGGCAACTTAGCCAACTTTACAGTGTCTAAGGGTATCTACTGAGCTTCCTACATTTAAGAATTTCAGCCAGGTGTGGTGGCACACACCTATAACCCCAACACATGGGAGGCTGAGGCAGGAGGATCGGTGCAAGTCCAAGGCCAGCCTGGGCTACAAAAGTGAGCTCAAGGCCCGCCCAAACTGCATAGCCAGACCCTGTCTCAAAACAATAATAACACAAAAACAAATGAAAAGGAATTTTATCACATCATCAATACATCTACTAAAACTTCACTTTAGGATGGGTTTTATTCCCTCTACGGGATTTTTTTTTTTTTTTTTTCAAGGAAAGATAGCAAAACCAAGAATAATATTATGAAGTCAAAAAAGCTCTCATCATATTTTAATATTATTTGTGTACTTAATAACAATGTTTTGCTAAAAAGTTAATGATATTCTTCTCAAAGTTTAATAATTATTCATCCATAAGGTAATTTTTCAAATGTTTTCATTCATCTGCCATAAAAACGGAAGGTATCTACCTGTTCTTTGACTGAGGCAAGGATGGCGGAGGTGGTTTCCGTTTCAGAGCCATCCCCATTGGAGGTGTTTAAGCCGGGGCTCAGAGAGCTGCTCTTCTCGGAGGCCGAAGGAGGCTGGTCTGGAACAGGCATAGCTCCTGAAACACAAGAGGACCGGCTCAGCACAACTGGATGTCACCACCGCAAAGGGTCGCACACCCTAAGGAGAGCACTCGGGCAAGTGGAGCATTGTGAACTGTGGGGGCAGAAGGGGACACAATTGTAGAAGAGGAAAACTGTAAGGGGACGGAAGTCTTTCTGCTCACAGCAAGCCCAACCCTAGCTGAGGCGGCACACTCTCACCTCTATGCGTTCTCCACAAGATGAGGAGAAGGTGGTACCCAAGGACGACGGGATAAAGAGGCGTGGGGTCCGAGAACGCGCCCACCTCCAAAGCTGCGTCAGTCTGAGGCAAATTTACCGTCTTCTGTCATTTCTGGTTCAAACGAAAATCTACTGCATACTCATCTTTGTGAGGCAGACACAATTCCATGGTCAGTAGTTTACTGACAACTAATGAAAGTTCTGAATTCACGTGAGAAGCTTAATGGGTACTGTAAAATACAGTAAAACAACTAGCCCCCAGCCGTCACATATTGACTTTTTTTTTTTCCCCTGTAACAGTAAAAACAATGACCAGCAAACAAACAAACAAAAACCTTCTTAAAACCGGGAAGGCCCATTTCCCACTACTTATTTTGCCTTGCTTAACTTAGAGGAAAAAAAGAAAAAAGAAAAACAGAAGCCTTCAATTCCGTTACCCCGAATGCATAAGCAGACACATGCGAACAGCTTGAGAACGACCCTCCCCGAGTTGTTCTGCCCTGCCAGAACGTCTCTCCTACACAAAGGAGTCTGCTATGGCACAAAGGGGCTTGTCCATCCATCACATGCTGTGATCCCACCACACCACCCGCAGGGTGAAGGTGACAACGAGGTCATGGAGAGAGAGGACTTCTAACTGGACCAGTGCCCTCACAAGGGGCCCAGGAGAGGCCAACGAGAGAGCCCAGCAGCGTAAGCACCTGCCTGGTCAGTGCAAGCTCCCACGTGCAAGCCTCGGTTCCACACACACGCGCGCGCGCACACACACACACGCGCGCGCGCGCACACACACACACACACACACACACGAGGCCCAGAAGAGACCTTCCACCCATGAAGACATCACCAGGAGGCCTTTTGTAGGCCAGGAACGAGGTCTCCACAGGAACCTGTCACAGGACTTCTTCATTCCCAATTGCAGAATCAACCCACTACTTTTTTCTTTTTTTTTTTTTTTTTCCCATAAGGAGGTTACACGACGTCATGATCAATAGCTTGCCAACAACTGAGGACATTTCTGAATTAAAATATGAAACCTACTCAGCAGGATCGAGCACAGCAATACGACGAGTCCACCCTGCCAATATTTACCCTCTGCCCCTATTCACCATCTTGACAGGAGCTCCCAGTGCCTTCGCCTCGGGCCTGCTGGCCTCCCAAACGCCTAAGAGCATCAAGCCCTTGGCTACCTCCGCCATCCAGCAATGCTCATCAACAGGCTAAGAAGAGCTAACCAAGGGCAACCTGAGCAACGTGCCCCAGAATGAACCTCAGTAAAGGTGAGGAGCATCAAAGTAAACAGAGACAAGTTGTTTTCATACCTGAAGCAACCATGGTATAGGTATACCTAGGAACTTGTGCTGTGTGAAGACTAAGAGGCAGCCCATGTTTTATTATGTGAGCATCACCGGCTTTATAACATGTGACAGAATTTTCAAAGAAGTCATTACCCTATGTTAATAGGCATTAGTTAAACAGTGTTATTTGAGAGAAAGATATGCAAACATAAAGAAGCTTAGTTACACGATTCCGCTTAAAGCACATAAGACAAAGCTGTCACTCAAGTTTCCCATTGAACATTCCTCCTAACAGTTCATTTGTTTTTAGTTTTTTAAGTAAGTTATTTATATCACCACAGGAGTTCAGGGTAACACTGGGAAGATGAATTTGTTATAAACTGGTTATGAGAGTTTGAGAAAATAGGATACAATTTGAGCAGAGAGTAAGGATCAAATGAAGTACAAGTTGCCTAAAATGATCACAGCGCTGAGGAGACGGACACCAACAGGATGCGAGACAGACATGGGAGTTGTGGTTCAAGGTTTGGGAAGACCACAGGTAAGGGTGTTTCTGTGCTTTCCTTGCATTCTTATGCAGTCTTTAGATCTGCACAAGATAGACATGCAGAGACAAGTAGAAGAGATCTGTGATGGTGAATTTATGACAGGTTTGGGGGTTGGAAGGTGCAGGAGCAGAAAAAAGGGAGGG
>PVJA010022514.1:0-33489 GCA_004027025.1 Myocastor coypus
CAGCCATGGCCTATGACCGCTACCTGGCCATCTGCCAGCCCCTCACCTACAGCACCCGCATGAGCCGTGAGGCCCAGGGTGTCCTAGTGGGCATCTGCTGCACCGTCTCCTTCATCAATGCTCTCACTCACACAGTGGCTGTGTCTGTGCTTGATTTCTGTGGCCCAAACATAGTCAACAACTTCTACTGTGACCTGCCCCCTCTATTCCAGCTCTCCTGCTCCAGTATCTACCTCAATGGGCAGCTGCTATTTGTGGGAGCCACTTTCATGGGAGTGATCCCCATGATGCTCATCTCAGTGTCCTATGCCCATGTCGCTGCTGCAGTACTGTGGATCCGCTCGGCTGAGGGGAGAAAGAAGGCCTTCTCCACATGTGGTTCCCACCTCACTGTGGTCTGCTTCTTTTATGGAACTGGTTTCTTCAGTTACATGCGTCTGAATCCCATCATGTACAGCCTCCAGAACCTTGGTGTATAAGGTGCCTTGAAGAGGGTCCTGACAGGGAAGAGGCCACCACCATGAGAAGACTGAATGTGGGTGTCCAGATGTCCCTCCTCTTCCAGCACCTCCTGATATCTCATGTTGAAACCTATATAGGTGAAGCTGAAAGCTTCAGAGGTTTGGTCTGTGTGGAACAAAAGTAAATAATAAGCATCAGAGTGGAATATACTTTGACTTGGATTCAAGAGAAAAGCTAAAGCTTAGAATAGCAAATGTATAAGGAGCCAGTAGAAAATGCATTAAAGACAGATGGGAGAAAACTTTACTTTGGGTGAGAGAATGGAAGATGAAATAGCTGTTATTTTTTATGTAATGGCCATGCACTTAATATTTTAAAATATTAATAAACAATATAGATAAACTATATACTCATATATGGGTCTTGATTTTTAAGGACTGTACTTTAAGAAATAAGTCTAGGTCTGTGAAATTAAATTGGGGCTAGATGTGCTCTTGGAGCAGGGTGTGGGTGCTCATCAGATTGTCTGGCCAGCAATTCTTTGGAGATAGACCATCACACACTTGTTCCCAGCCCAGTGTTCAATTGCTGACTAAGTTACCCATAGGACCACATGCTTATGTTCCAGTGGGAGGCTTGATTCGCATAACACTCCATCAAGAAGGGAATGTTTTATCAATATGTTCTCAGAAGAATATTTGAAAAATAGTGAGAGTTATTTTTATTTTTTATTACTTTTAATAAGAAATAACAATGAGAAAGTTACAAAATACGTTAGTAGTACATTCCTAATAATTGACAGTGCATATTGCTGTCCTTGTAGTAGGGTACAGAATGAAGATATGATAATTTTTCTAATCATTATTGGTACAAAAATTTCTTTTCATTGAACTAAGTATTTATTAGGCACAAATATAACTATAAAAGTAGTTATCTCCATAATTCAATATTCCATAATTGCCGTGGGCTATTGGCAGACCTGACAATATCAGAAGCTGTTGATTTAAGCCTTTTTACAGCTCAGCATACTAATCTAGCTTTACTTTTTATGCCTCTTGATTAAACTTTTCTACTGGGTGGTTAAGGGCAAGTTAAAGTAAGACCTGTATTAAAAAAACATGTAATTTTCATATCTGACGTCAGTCAAATCCTCTCAGGATTCACCTTGAAACCATGTGCAGTGTTTTGTAGATCTGTTGTCAGTGTCAGATGTCTGGATGAGTAACGGCCATTGCTTGACCAGTTTGCTTTTTAGACCGCTGAGCCATCTCTCCGGCCCCATTTGTTTTTATTTTGAATGGTAGTATGTACTTCAATCAAGCTGTAGCCGTAGTTATTCTAAAACTCTGGTATACTACTGGGTCCTGCTGAGCATTGTGTTCAACTCACTTATATCTACCCTATTGTCTCTTTAGAGATAGCCACCTCACAGGTGCCTTTGTTGAAACTCCCATGGCAGCCCTGAGCCCTGTGCTCCTTCTTGGCTTAGGGCTGATTACACTATCCATTAGTAACTACTCTATATTTGAAAATTCTGTAAACAGCCAAACATTCAGGGTTTAAAGAAAAAATTTCAAAAGAATAATTTTTCCTGGCACCCAGGGAAAACAACAATTGAATTTGACATTATAGGAAAAAGCTTGGGCACAAATGCAATATGGTCTATCCTTTAAAATAATTAAAAAAAATCCTTAATCTAAAACAAAAAAGTGGCTGGAGAGATAGTTCAGGGGTCTAAGTGCCTGCCTGGAAAGTGCAAGGACCCAGGTTTGATTCCCACTGTTGTATGCCATGTGGGCCTCTGAACCACGGGTGCACAGTGCTGGCCACTGAAACTGGGTGTGCTGGTGCACACCTACAATCCTAGCACTGCAGAGGCTGAGATAGGAGGATCACTATGAGTCTGAGCTGTGTAGTGGGACCCTGTACCAAATAAATAAACAAATAAATAAATAAGAAAAAAAGTGACTCCTTGCAAAGAATGAAAAGGCGAGCAGTAGTTATAAAAGCTGCGCACAGAGATGCAGAAGAGGAAAATTTTAACATCCAAAGATACAGGGCACATTATAGAGCTGTGGGATAATAATAATAAATGACTGATCATAAGTTTTGCAAAAGTTATTATCCTTCTTTAAGTCCCATTTTTTAAAACAATATATTCAGTTTAGGATCTCACTGTGCAGCTGGCTCGTAGTGATCCTCCTGTTTTTGGCCTCCCCAGTGGTGAGATTACAGGTGTTTACCACCATGTCCAGTTTAAGTCTTATTTTTAAGGAAACAGTTTTTAAGTCTGTCAGGCAAAGAAGCAGGTTTTTTTTTTTTTTTTTTTTTTTGTGAAAGTGACTTTCATAAAAAAGATATTTTTTAAAAAAAACCTCCTACATTACTGTGACTGTCCTATAGGTACAGTACAAATGCTCAGCCCAGAAAATGACAGCAATGTCACTTGCATATGTCTGGAAAATGTCTGGAGGACTTCTCCCATGTGTGGCTTGTTGTTCTTTGGTGAGTGGGGAAGGTGGTGGGTATGGAGATCATTTCCAGTCTTTACTCCATTGATTCTGACATTGTTTGAAGCTTTTCACTATGCGCAATAATCTAAATGATTAAAATAAATAAACTGTACAAAGCATTAATGAGGAAAAGTGTGGGAATGGGAATGGGTGAGTTGAATGCAGTGCTTTCACTCCAGTCCTCAGAGTGTCCATTGTCATCCTCACCTTTGAGAAAGACAGTGTGCTACCTTCTACCCACTCTAGGTCACTGTGTCCAGCTGCTCAGGATTCAGAGGCCTGGAGGAGACAGGAAGCAGTCAACTGGGCCCTGACCCTTTTTGTGAG
This sequence comes from Myocastor coypus, assembly GCA_004027025.1. Taxonomy (NCBI): domain Eukaryota; kingdom Metazoa; phylum Chordata; class Mammalia; order Rodentia; family Myocastoridae; genus Myocastor; species Myocastor coypus. The sequence continues at coordinate 3,303 of PVJA010022514.1, forward strand.
TTAAGGGCCTAATGAAAAGGATTCCAACCTTAAAAGTATAGTCCTAGACTAACCTCACTCTCTTCCTGCCTTCTGATCCCGAGAAGTGAGCTCTCGCTCTCCACTGAAAACCAGCTGTCATCCTGGCACCACCCATCTGCTCCCCTCAGCCTGATGTTCATTTTTTTAAGTGAAATTCCAGGGAAAGGCAGTGACAAATTTTGTTTGAAATGGATGTTGACTTTTATGAACATAGATTCATGGATTCCTAACGTAAACGTGCCTTCTAGTCCCACCACCCCAACTTAAAATGGCTCCTATCCAAAGACACATGCTCCAGATGTTGTCATCTGCCCTCAACACACCTGTACACCTCTGAGGACATCCATGATCATTGGTGAAGCTCAGCAGGCACTGTAGTGTACACCATGCGTATCTCCAGGTGTCTACTTTGAAGTGCTCATGCACACATCACAATGCTGCCTTCCATTCAGAGCATGGCTGTATGCACAGCACATGGGTATTGGTCACACCAGGACCCAGGGGAATGTATGGCAGTAGTAAATTTTCTACCATTATTCTACTAGCACCTTACAGTTTTCTCAAAGCACATAAAAATCTGTGCTCTCCTTTGGACTTTGTAACAGCACAAATGAATGTCAGCCATAGTGAGAACTGGGGCTAGATAGAGAATGAGAAAGTTATAGTTTGTTATCTTCATAAATAAAAAAAGGTACAGAGAGACCAAGTATTTGCAGAGGTCATGCAGTGAGAGGTGAAGCAGCCTCCCAGTTCCTAGTCCAGTGCCTTTGCTTCTCTCTTCACCTCTAGTAAATTATGGAAGAATTTAAAAGGAATAGAGTGATGCTGATTGTAGGTACAGTGAGTCTCTGAAATATGAAGAGCACCAAAGATGAATGAGGACAGCCAGCAGCAGGGCAGGTGGAGATCCCAGTTCTAGCCTCTGCTCCTTTAACTTACATGATTCCTTTAAGCTTCCATTATTTTGTCAACCAAAGTAATCTCTTCCAAGAATCTTAGTGTCTTTTTTTGTTGGCCTATGCTACCTGATACTCAGACGCACATGAAATCCTAAGAGTGCATGGAAATAAGTGAGGATGGGAAGTTAAATGAGCAGACAATAAAGCTGAGAACTGGTGTAGAAACACAGGGACATTCGTACAGTGGATCTATGATGAGCCATGTTTTGTTCTGGGGTCTCTGTTACTGTGCACATGTGACAGATGCCAAAACTGGAGGTGGTGACCTTGGGCCAGGAGAGACGTAAAGGCCTGAGAAATGGCAGTAAACAAAACAGAAGAATGAGCTCAGGAAGTGGTCTTGGAATATCAGACAGAAACCAATTAATTTTCTTTGCTAAGTTTAGGTTTGCAAGATCTAGGGAAATCAAATATGCAGGCACTAACAAGTTCCAGACCTTCATCTTGTTATAGGTGGTTGTCCAAGTCAGAATAGAGGGAAGCACAAATAAAAAATCCAACATTTTCTACATGGCAGAGAGCAAGCAGGAAAGCCGGTGCCCTTGCCTCATCACCTTAGCCATGGCCAAGTGAAGGTGGCACCTGATGAGGACTTGGGAAAGCTAAGTCCTGAGCCAGACTGCTCCTTGCTAGCCAGCCAGCCTTAGGCAAGTGGGCACTGTGGACCTCCAAATTCTCATGTATGAAATGGAAATCATAACATGTGCTTCAAATGGTTATTCTGAGGATTACATGGCTTGAGCTACAGAATTATCGAGTTGATATGAATTCCACTGGGCTTTTGATGGGAAGAGTTTCTAGAACTTGTGCTATTGGTCTAATCCCTGCCATAGCACAGGTTCACCCATCTTACCTCCAAAACACCCACTCTAGCCTTCCTTTCATCTAGCCTATGACCTTCATGCCCCCTTAGGATCCCTGTGCATGAGCGGGCTAGTGAACTGCTTGGAAGTATAGAAGCCACTGTGTTTTCCCTTACACTGGGAGAAACATGCTTAATCTCTTGGGTCTCCAAACTCTTCATAGACTTTGATGTGTCAGACAGAAGAATCTAACCAATAGCTGTTGCAATCCCAGCTGTACAGGGTCTCAGGAGGCACTGATGCAGCAACTATTTGCAGGGTAACAGCCAGTGCCAGGCTTGGGGACTCAGGTACTTCATGAGTTCCACAAGCAAAATCCTCTAATTGACTCCCAGATGACAGAGTTTGAGATAACTCATCCTACAGGGGTTGAGAGGCACCTGGAGACTTGGGGGTTGTCCTCTGCCTGCCTGCTGATAAGGCCAGAAGGAAGGGAGCCACATAAGGAATGACTTATTATCTTCTTGGCTTAGTCTGAAAGAGACTGGGACCTTAGAGAGTGCAGGAGGCCAATTAGCAATGGGTGCTTTGCACAGAGACGCCTGAGCCTGCTTTCAGGTGCTTTAAGCTGCTGAACTATTTGACCGGCCCCCGAATATTCTTGATTAACCACACATATTTTCTCTGTAGCTTTATTATAGTACTATTTTGCTGTGGGATTTTGTTCTACGGAGATTTTACTTGGAATTGTGTTAAATTTATAGATTGCTCTGGGGACAACTGATAACTGTACAATATAGGATCCATGTTGTATTTATTTATTCCAATCCTGGGCCTGGGAGATAGCTCAGTAGAATAAGCACCTGCCTGGCAAGCATATGGTCCTTATTTCAATCCTTGCTACTGAAAGAAAAAGAAAAAGTGGCCATATTTATTCCAATCCTATTTCTAGAGACAGAAGGCTTCCCAAAACTAGATTCCCACCTTTTATGAAGTTTATTTGTCAATATGTAACAGGATATTTTTTTTTACCATTGTGAAGTAGATATTTTAATATGAGATGTAGCTATCTTAGAGGTCTTATCACACATGCTAAATTATTTATCAATAAGAAGTTGGCAACTTTGTCTCCATAAAATCTGTGTCCATTGGACCATATCACAATATGTATTTTAAGTTATCGCTAACTTGAGAAGATGCAGGACTACATAATCCTATTGTATATTAAATATAATTTCATGTTGTTTATCTGTTTACTAGTGAAGTTGAATATTTTCCCAGTTAGTCATGTTTAAATCTTTGTTTCATAATTTACCATTTCTTAACTTATTTATCTATCACTATCTCAGTTTTTAAAAAAATTATTAATATTAATAAGAAAGAAATGACAATGAGATAGCTTTAAAACATGTTAGGACAGCCACAATAATTAATACAATGTGTATTGTTATATTCACAGTAGTTGCTCAGAGTACAAGATGCAGACATGATAACTTTTCTAAACAATATTAGTACAAATATTTCTTCTCATTGAGCTAAGAGAAATTAGTTGTATGTATAGTCCAATGGTCCATAATAATAATGGGCTATCAGCAGTACTGGCAATGGCAGAAGCTGTTGACTTGAGCTTGCTATAGCTCAGAAGGTTAATATAGTTTTACTTTTTATACCTCACGGTTAGGCATTTCTATTGGATCGTTAAGACCAAGTTAAAGGGCTGGTGAGATAGTTGAGAAGTCTATAGTGCCTGCTTAGGCATGCTTAGGCAATGACAGGGAGCACAGTTCGATCCCTGGTACCAGATGCTGTGCCAGCCCCACCCTCAGGGCAGGCTGAGCCGGCCACAACATAAATAAATAAATAAATAAATAAATAAATAAATAAATAAATACCAAGTTAAAGCAACACCTATCTGACAAAAATGTAACTTTTGTACCTGACAAGGTCAGTCAAATGCCCACAGCATTTACCCTGAAACCATATACAGCGTTTTATAGAACTTTTGTCAGTATCAACCATCTGGATGAATCACAGACTGTCTCAGTTTTTCTACTGTATTTCTAGGCATTTCTTTACAGGGTAAAGATATTAATCTTTTCCTGTTTGCTGCAAATGTATCAGTTCATTGTTCCATTTTTACTTTAGATAACTTTTCTTCAAGTTTATAAAACATTATGCGGTCAAATCTATTGATTGATTTTTTTTTTTCCCTTTGTGTTTTCTTCTATTACTTGTGTGCCGAAAGTAATCCTGCATTTAGTTTTACACATTATAGTATGTACATATCAAAGAGGATTTTTCCCAACTTGACAATTATCTGAATATTATTTATTGGATATTTAACTCTCTACTTCACCTCTGACTTGTGATGTACAACTTATGTCATACAATTTTTTTTGTAAATCCAGAAGTGTGTCTGCGATGTGTGTCTTCCATGACACCTTCTATTCCTACACCCATATGACTTCGTTACTGTTGCATAGCAGCAAACCCTCACTTATTTTGAATCCACATGAGATGAGGCTTTACATACGCTATCTCATTTAGCCTTTATAATAAAATTAATGTGTAGCAAGTGTTAGATGGAGAAAGCTTCAGGGGAGAAAGGGAGTTCTGACACAAAGATACACTCTAATACTGACTTCATTGTCTCCCAGTTTATTTAGGGTGAACTTCCTGGCTTCTCTTGATCCCCAGTTTACCACAAGCCCTGAAGGGGCAAAGTTATGACAAAATTTAAAGCATTACAGTGATATCTCCATTTAGATACCCTCATGGAATTCCTTTCATGGCTGACAATCAACCCCCTTGCTTATTCGTGCTAAAGTAACACAGCCCTCCAGTGGGAAGCATTAAAATTCTCCTGTGAATGCAAAAAGGATGACACGCCTTCATTTAATATTTTGTGACATGAATGTGGAACTAAAGCTATGCTATGAGCACCAGCCTTGAGGTTCAGTGCTCATTACCTGAACGTAGCAGGCGATGTAGGAAAGAGTTCTAAAACTGAAGCACTATCAGTATAGTAGTTTTCAGTGAAGAAAATAATATTTTTATCATCTAAATTTTAGATAATAACTGTAGACTAAACACTTCAGTCTATATCTACTGCACAGAGAATAAAGTAGTTCCGTTTACTGACATGAATATCAGAAAAACAACAGTTTCATACATATTTTGAGAAAACATTAAAACTGTGTTCATGTAAATATCCTCTTTAATTGAAAAATTTACTCAAAACTCTGCTACAGATATTTGAGTACATGTATGGAGAAAATGATCTTGGATTTGTGTCAAAACATCAGACACCCTGGGAACTCAGAAACCCCAGTTTTGTTCTGAGCCTGAGATGTGCTCTCAAAGTTTTCCCTTGTGTAGCAGAGTTCTCTATGGGAATGAGAATCTTAGCCCAACGCTAAACCCGGTGACCTTCTTCTGAGGAAGGCCAGTCCCTGTACTTTGCATCCCAGAGAAGATATAAACAATTAGACTTCTGAACCAATTGTGTTCATGGGTTCTGTTCCCTGTGTCTAATTCCATTACTCTTTCTGTGTCCAAATCCAAGCTGTGCTTTTAGGTCCAACAAGCAAAGCATATACCACTTATATGATAATAGAAAGCTAAGGCAATACAACTTTAACTTAAAACTGACCAAAATAGAGTTGGTGTGTCCTACTCAGTGATATACTTTGGATAATTCTAAGTTTTTAAAAAATGTTTTTTTTTGCTATTATCTTGTTTTATGAAATGTATTTGAAAAAGTAGAAGATATGGTTCTCCCTCTGCCTTGTAATAGCACATAATGGAGGAAACTAAGACATAAAGTCAGCCATTCAAGTTCTAGGTTAGGGAGATGGGGCAAAGGAAGTTTGGAGGATGTGCCAGGGTTCGCCAGCTCTGTGTTCGGCATTGAAGTGCTCATTTGGTCCAAGCTAGCTCAATATCATGTTGCTTGTTTCCTTCTCATAATAATTAATTTCATCATACCTCTCCTCTCCCCAGTGCAGCTCATATACTTGCAGACATAATAAGCCCAAGGAAGAAAGAAAAAAAAAAGAAATGGAGGAAATGATAGACACAAAGCTTTTGTAAAAGTGGTAGAGATGAGGTGTTCAAGGGAGGAGTTGAGAATGGGAATTAAAGAGATCAAGATATATCATTTACAGGTAAAATATTCTAAAATGAGTGTCATCATTATGTGTACCTAAAATGCATCAATAAATTTAATAATATGACTAAAGAATTTTCTTCCTAAGTAGTTAAAAACTGAAAGTCTCACTCTAAAGTCAGGAACAAGACAGGGTGTCTATTATCTACTTCTACTCAATATAGTTATGGAGACATTAGACAGAGCAATTAGACAATAGAAAGGTGTAAAAGGAGTAAATATAAGAAATGAAGAAGCTGAAGTTTCATTATTTTCAGATGGCATGATGCTCTACATAGAAGAACCTAAAAATTTCATGAAAAGTCCAAATACAGTCATGTAGCTTGATACAAAGTCAACACTTAAAAATCTGTAGCATTTCTGTGCAGAAATAACAGGAAAATTGGGGACCGCAAATTTCACAGTAGCATCTAAAACTGAAATACCAAAGAATCAACAGAGGAAGTAAAATCTTTTTGTTTTGAAAACTACAGTTGTCTGAAAAATGAGCTCCAAGAGGCTGTTAGAAAATGAAAAGTTATCCCTTATGCCTGAGTAGGATGAGTGAAAATAGTGAAAATGTGTGTAATCCCCACATTGTTAGACAGATTTAATTTAATCCCAATCAAAATAGCATTGGCATGCTTCACAGAACTAGAAAAAACATTCCTAAAATTCACTTGCAACCATAAGAGACCTAGAATTGCAAATATATTCTAGGAAATAAAAGTAAGGCTAGGGGCACCACAATCCCTGACTTGAAATTATACTACAGAGATACTGTGCATTTATTTATTTATTTATTTATTTATTTATTTATTTTTGTCTTTTTGAGACAGGGTCTCGCTATGCAGTTCAAGCTGGCCTTGAGCTCACTTTTGTAGCCTAGGCTGGTCTCGAACTTGCACCAGTCCTCCTGCCTCAGCCTCCCGAGTGCTGGGATTACAGGCGTGTGCCACAACGCCTGGCTATACTGTGATTTTAAAGAAAGTGCATGGTACTGGAAAAAATAAAAAGCCTCCCAAACCTCGGAGACTTGTGTATCAGTGGAACAGATGAAAACATGCAGAAACAATTCCAAATGCACCCAGCCACCTGATCTTTTTTGTTTGTGAAAAATATTTTAATAAATGAGAAATAAAATAGAATTCCATTTTATACACAATATAACACCAAAGTACTAATGTTCATATACTATTGCATCAATAATAGCATGAATTATTTTCAATAATAGCATATAAGTCAATGCTTAGATTTGTGATGATCTACTTATCCAATTAAGGAGAATGGGAGATACTAAGAAGAAGAGAGGTAGTCAGAGATTCCTTAAAAGAAATATTAAAATAAAGCAGAGTAGTGTGCAAAAAATATCTGGACATAAATCACCTGATCTTTGACAAAAGGGTGAAACATGTTCACCCTATCTAGAAGAAAGACAGCCTATTTAATAAATGGTGCTGACAAAGCTGGCTTTCCACATTCTGAAGATAAAAACTAGACCCATGTCTCTCACCATGCACTAAACTATAGTCAAAATGTATGAGGGATCTAAATATTAAAACAGAACCACTAAATCTGCTGGAAGAGAGAACAGGTAGAACGTTTGAAGACTTATGGGCAGGCAAAGACTTGATTAACAAAATCCTGATTGCATGAGAAGTATAAGAATCACAACTGGGATCTCATCTTATTAAAACGGTTTTGAGGCCTGGCAGGATGGCTCAGTGGTCTAAAGCACCTACTTAGGAAAGCTTAGGTGGCTGCAGGGACCCCAGTTTGATCCCCAGCACCACATGTTGCGCCTGCCCTCAGGGCAGGCTGAGCCAGCCATAAAAATAAATAAAAAGGTTTTTTTTTTTTTTTTTTGTCTTTTTGAGACAGGGTCTCGCTATGCAGTTGAGGCTGGCCTTGAGCTCACTTTTGTAGCCCAGGCTGGTCTCAAACTCGCACCAATCCTCCTGCCTCAGCCTCCCGAGTGCTGGGATTACAGGCAATAAAAAGGTTTTGTACAACAACAGCAATCATAAAGAGAGTGAAGATAGAAACCATGTATGAAAAAAATTCCAGCTGTTCCTTAGAAAAAGGACCAAGAATTTCTAGAATATATAAAGAACTAAAAACAAAACAAAACAAAACACAAAACAATGCAAAACAGACCCTCTATATTTAAAGACCCATTTTGAAATGAATAGACCCTTCTCAGATGAAAAAGCAGAAGCAGAAAAAAAACATGAGAAAGTGTTCAAAACTACTGATAATTCAAAAGATGCAAATTAAGGCAACATTGAGATTTCATCTCATTCCAGAAAGAATGGCTACTATCAAGAAATCAAGTAATGACAAATTCTGGTGCAATTGTGGGGAAAAAGAACACTTCTACATTGTTAGTGGCAGTGTAGGCTGGTACAACCACTGTGGAAATCAGTGTGGAAGTACCTCAAAAACAAAACAAAACAGAACAAATGAAAAATTCTAGGAGTAGAAGGTCCATTCAACTCAGCTATTCCCCTTCTTGATCTCTTCCTGAAAGAATTAAAGACATCATACCACAGTAAGGTACTACACTTATGTTTATAGTAGAACAATTTGTACCAGATAAATGTTGGGCATGGCCTAATGCCTATCAGCTGATGAATGGATATAGATGTGTTTTTCTTCTACTCAACCATAAAGGATAAACTTGAGACATTTCTAGGTAAATGGAAGGATCTTGAAACCACAATCTTAACTAAAATAAATTGAACACACATGTCTAAATACCACATAACTTCCCTGGTGTGAGAAACCAAAAGTGTAAATAAGGACAGGAATGGGGGCCTGGCGGGATGGCTCAGTGGTCTAAAGCGCCTGCTTGGGGAAGCTGGGGCGGTTTCAGGGACCGCGGTTCGATCCCTGGCACCACATGCTGCGCCAGCCCTGCCCTCGGGGTGGGTTGAGCCGGCCATAAAAATGAGTGAATAAACAAACAAAGATTCTGAAACAAACAAAAAAAAATAATAAAAAAATTCTAAAATAAATAAATCTTAAATAAGGACAGGAATGTGTACTGGATATTATGGAATAGAAAGGATATGCTCATTTGGGAAAGAGAACAAGGGACCAGGAAAGGGAAAGAAAGAAAGGAAAAAAATGAGAAAAGAAGGGGAGACAGCAACCATTCAAGACCAGTAGCCATTGCCCTCTGCTATCCCATGGCCTTGGGCCTCAACAAGGGCCACAAGGTGACTAAGAATGTGAGTAAACCAAGGCACAGCCGCCGCCACAGATGCCTCACCAAACACACCAAGTTTGTGCGGGACATGATCCGGGAGGTGTGCAGCTTTGCCCCCTACGAGCGGCGCGCCATGGAGCTGCTCAAGGTCTCCAAGGACAAACTAGCCCTCAAGTTCATCAAGGAAAGAGGGTGGGGATGCACATCCGTGCCAAGAGGAAGCGTGAGGAGCTGAGAAATGTGCTGGCCACCATGAGGAAGGCAGCTGCCAAGAAGAACTGAGCCCCTCTGGAATAAAGGTTTGCAGAAAGTTTTTAAAAAAAAGAAGAAGGGGAAAATGGAAATAAATCTTTTATAAATAATGAGGTGATGAGGTGAAGAAGGAAGGTTAAGGGAATGAGGGTCGGGTAGAGGAACTGGGATAAGGAATGTATGGGTACAAAGTTAACAACGAAGTGACTACAAACAGAAAACATAGGAAACATGGCAGGAGCAAAACCATCCACAGGATGAGTTAGGTAACAGTCCTAAGTCCCTATGAAGAAAAGGATCATTATTCATACTTAAAATCTACTGATAAACTTAATAGAAAGAAATTCTCAAAATATTAATAGAATTAGATAAAAGTAATGGAAAATAACACAAAAACAGAAAAATAAAAAATTTAGCAAAATCAGGGGAAACGAAATAAAAACAATCCTAGTATTTTGAGGAGCCTCCACACTGATTTCCATAGGGGTTGTGCCAGTCTACATTCTCACCAGCAGTGCAGAAGGGTTTCTTTTTCCCTACAGCCTCTCCAGCATTTGTTATTAGTCGGTTTCCTTATGATAGCTATTCTGGCGTGAGATGGTATCTCAAAGTTGTTTAAATTTGCATTTCTCATATGACCAGTGATGTGGAACATTTTTTCAGGTATTTGTTTGCTACTTCCATATCTTCCTCTGAGAAGTGTGCATTCATCTCAGATGGCCATTTTTGGATGGGTTTTCAAGTTTGGGGGCCCTAATTTCTTTTAACTCTTTATATATTATAGAGAGAAGACCTTTGTATGGGTGATTATTGGTTAAGACTTTTTTCACATTTGTGGGTTGTCTTACCACTCTTGATGATTTCTTTTGATGTACAGACACTTCTCAGTAAGAGGAGGTCCCAGCTATTTATTGTTTGAGGTATTTCCTGTGTACTTTGATTTTTGTTCATGAACTACTTGCCTACCCATATATCTTCAAGATTTTCACTTACCTTCTCTTTTAGGAGATTTAATGTTTCTATTTTAATGTTTAAATCTTAATCTATTTTGACTTTAGTGCATTGCAATAGGCCCAGTTTTAGTTTTAGTTTTCAGCATGTGGAGAGTCAGTTTTCCAAGAATCATTTATTAAAGAGGCTGTCTTTCTTCCAGGGAACCTATTTGTTTCCTTTGTCAAAGATGAGAAGTGTGTTAGAAATCCCATTCAATTTTGCAATTCCCCTTCTGGGTACATTCCCAAGAGAACTGAAAACATCATACCATAGTGATCTATGTGCATCCATATACCATTTATAGCCTCACAATTTGTCATAGCCAAAATATGGAAGCAACCAAAATGCCCATCATCTGAAGAATGGAAGAAAAAAGTGTGATATTTGTGTACAATGGAGTATTACTCAGGTATAAAGAAAAACAAACTCGAAGCCTTCATAGGTAAGTGGATGCAACTAGAGGCTATTCTCATAAGTGAAATAAACCACATCCACAGGTATAAATATCATCTCCTGAAAGAAGAAATAAAACCTGAAAGGTATAACAAGTACAGTAAAATGAAAAGAAACAGAACTTAAGAATTAAACAACAAAGAGGAGAGAAAGGAGAAAAGATAGGAAAAGAGGTGGGAGAAAATATGCAAGCATATATACACAGGACAGATGATGTTATTGTACCAAGAATTCGCATCAGTTTTTTGAAAATAGCAGTTAATGTGTACAATTTTTACCTTGATCAACTCTGCATGCTGATATCTGCATCTATGCAACTACATCAAGAACAGCAATGTGTAGCAGAAAGTCATGCTTGAATGTCTGTCCTCTTGGTCTTCTAATTGTGTACTATGTCTGATGTCATAAAATTATCACTGTACTCTTCTTAAAAGAGATTTTTTAAAAAGGTAACAAAAGAAATAAAAGAGAGACAAGAAAAAAATTTAATATTCCTTGAAGGGAAGTGGTAACATTCAATCATATGCCCAATTCTTCATAACTATATATATTAATCTGAGAAAAAGATCTGATGATAAAATAGATAATATGTCAACCATTGTTAATCAGCTATTCTTATTTTGAAAATCTGTAACATATGTATTATTGTATGTTACCCTGTTTCTGATTTTTGTTCTTGCTTTTGTTTTTTGCTCTTTAAAATAAAATAAAATAAGATAAAATTTTAAAAAAGAAATAAAAATGAAACAAATATCAAAATGGTCTAAAATATTCTTTCACATTTTGGGATGAAGAGATTTTATTCCAAGACATGTCACTGGAACTCACCAGATATAGGTGGGGATTAGTGAGTTACAGCTATTGTTTCTATGCCTGCTTTTAGCTGTGTGAGTGCTGTATTCCGGACACCATTCCCTGAGATGGGTCAGTCAGTGGTGTGGTGTCTACCTTAGAATTACATGCATTCCAGGAGCTCTGAGTGTTTGTGCATTTCTGTGTGTCCAGGTCACTACCTCTGACTAGCTTTTTGCCTTTGGGCTGAGGAGGTTGCTCTTGATTCAGAGGCCCTTCCACCTCTACACCCAGGATGTGAAAACTGTCCAAGATGAGGTGAATCAGTCGGCAAATGGAAAAAGCCAAGAGACCACTGGGCTCTGTGCAAGAATTCTGCAGCAGGATGGGCAAGGCAGTCTATTTGACTTAGCTATGATTTCTTTCAGACCTGTCAGTTCAGAAAATCACACATGACCAGCCTGGCTTCCCTGAAGGGAGAGTGGGACCATTGTGTTCTTCACAGGTGGAGGGATTCTGAACTTTTCAGAGGGTCTACAACTAATCTTCTCTTCCTTATGAATTGTCTGTTTTGACCATCTTCCACCTACTTACCTTGGTCAGGTGACACCAGATGTCCTGAAGTATGGTTCTTATATGACATCTTATTCACTGGAAAGCAGAATCTAACTAAAAATGTCTTTGTATTTGCTATGATCTCTCTTTACTAAATATAAATATAATTATAATGAGGACCTCAATACCTCAGTATTGCATGTAGAAACATCAACTACACAAAAAATGAAAATAAAAAGAAATATGAGTTAAACAAAACCTTTGTTCAAATGGACTAAGGCCAACAAAAATAAAACACTCAATCTCAACAACAAAACACACAATCTTTTCAACAGCACATAGAACTTTCTCTAAGGTAGAACATATGCTTGTCAATAAAGCAAGTTTAGGTGAACATAAAGAATTGAAATTATATCACATATGGGCTGACCAAGTAGGTCAGCAGATTAAAGCACCTGTAAACAGGTGCAGGAGTCACGGGCTTGATCCCTGAGCCTGCTGTGCCAGCTCTGCCCCGGGGGATGCTGTGAGAGCAATTGAGATTGGGCGTGTTAGTGCAAGTGTAATCTCAGCTCTGGGGAGGCTGTAAACAGATGGATCACTATGAGTGTGAACTAGTAGTAAGGCCCTGAACACTCTGTAGATCCTTCCTTAAAATACAAAAAACAAACGAACAAAAAGAAATTATACCACATATATTACCAGATTATAGCACAATGAAAGAAATCAATGACAAAAACAAATGATTATACAAATACATGGAAACTAAACAATAAATTGTTTGGTGAAACAAACAATGAATTAAAGAAGAATCAAGGAAGAAATTAGACAGTTTCTAGAACTAAATGATAATGTCAGCACAAAATGCAAGAACTTATAGGAGAAAGCAAAAGCCATCCTAAGAGGGAAGTTTATGGTTAAGGACGCCCAATTAGAAAAGTAGAGCAACTCTAGGGGCCAGCAAGGTAGCTCAGCAGTCTAAAGTACCTGCTTAGGCAAGCTGAGACAAGCATGCAAGGACTGTGATTCAAACCCTGGCACCGCATGTCATACCACCCCTGCTGCCAGGGTGGGCTGAGCTGGCCACCAAACCAAACCAAAACAAAACAAAAGTAAATATTGTACAGTCTCCCTAGTATAAGAACTCAAAAGAAGAAATAAACATGGAGAGACATAACACAGCTGAATGCAAACGAAGGACTTAAGAGTTAAACAACAAACTGAATTTAAGCAGAAAACATAGGAAACATGGCAGGAGCAAAACCATGTACAGGATGAATTAGATAATGGTTCTGAGAATCTCCAAAAGGTTTATCAAACTGAGGATAGCAATGTGTAACACTAAAAATATGTTTGGAATACCTGTCTTTCTGGTCTTTTAGATGTGTGCTGCTTCTAATGTAATTTCAATTTACTGTTATACTCTCTCAAGTAAATGGATGGTTTACAAGAAAACAAAAAAGTATAAAATGAGAGTAAGAGATTAGGAAAAACACCATACGACAGAGAGGCTACAATTTTGTATATGCTTAGATTTCTAAATTTCTGTGTAAAGATATGTAGCTGCTTTTATTACATTCTATAGAGATTTATTATAATATCAATGATTGATAGATAATACCAATTCGAAGTTAAGTCTAAGATGTTTGATACTCAGAAAGACAATGATGCTAAGCTCAAGTACTTGTTTTAGAGTGATAGTATCACTAGACTTTTCTTCTGGAGGGTTAAGAATATAAGTTTACACACCAAGAATTAGAGAAAAATAAGGGCTATAAAGATAGCCAATATTTTGGCCCTAGCCCTTCAAGGTCAGTGAGGACTCAGGACATAAGAGAACGTGTGCTATAGCATCCTATAACTCAGTGGTGTCCCAAATTTTCTGTTCAAGAAAGTTATGGGGATACAGAGGAAAGGAATTGAAGATACATAGTGTGCCAAAGGAGAGTCACCTAGAGAGAAAACATTCTCTCACGCTTTCACAGAGAACAAACTGGTCAAGCAATGGCTGTGACTCATCCAGATGGCTGACACTCTTAACAGTTCTACAAAGCACTGTATATGATTTCAAAGTTAATCCTGAGGGCATTTGACTGACCTTGGGTGATACAAAAGTTCCATGTTTTGCTATACAGGTCTTGCTTTAACTTTCCCTTAACTATCCAGCAGAAAAATTTAACCACGAGGCATAAAACATAAAGCTAGATTAGTGTGCTGAGCTGTAGAAGGCTTAAATCAATAGCTTCCAACATTGTCAGTTTTGCCAATAACCCACTGAGATTGTGGAACATTGGACTGTGTATACAACTTCTTAGTTCAATGAGATGAAATGTTTTTGTACCAATAATGATTAGAAAAATTATCAAGTCTACACCTTGTACTCTGTATAACTACTAGAAGGACAATATGCACTGTATCAAATATTGGAAATGTACTACTAATGTGTTTTTAAACTGTCACATTGTTATTTCTTATTAAGTGCAATAAAAATTCCTGGATTGAAATCATACTATAAAACTACTGTGGTTAAATCAGCATAGGAGGAACAGTGGAACTCACTAGAAGATGTAGAAACAACTACAAACACACCTAGCCATCTTATCTTTGATAAAGGTCTCAAACGTGTTCACTGGAAGAAACATGGCTTACTATATGCTGAAGACCAAAACTAACCCCATGTCTACTACTATGCACTAAACTAAAGTAAAAATGCACTGAAGATCTAAATATTGAAAAAGAAACACTAGGGGCCTAGGGAGATAGCTTCGTGGCACAAGCGTCTGCCTGGCACATGCAAGGTCGTGAGTTGGAACCCCAGTCTTGCAAAAACTAAAATAAATAAAAGAAAGAAAGAATGAAAGAAAGAAAGACTAAATCTTCTAGAAGAGAACATAGGTGGAAATCTTGAAGACATAGGGGTAGACAGACTTTATGAAGAAAACCCAAATGCATGGGAAGTACTTCAAAGCATTAACCACTGGAATATCATTCTATTAAAGTTTTTGCCCATCTAAAGAAATTACCAATAGAGAGAAAAGAAAATACACAAATCAGGACAAATTTTTGCCAGTGGTCCCTCTGACATAAGACTTCTCTCTAGATCATATGAACTAGTGAAAAGAATCAGTCCCCACTAACTCAAAGACTCAATCCAAAAAAAGGGCATCTGAGATGGATACTCTTTTTTAAGATGAAGAAATAAACATGGCAAACAAATACATGAAACTCATTTGAACACTGTTATTTATTTAAGAAATGTCAATTGAAACAACACCGAGATTCCATCTGACTCTGGAAAGAATAGCTATTGTCAAGAAATCAACCAACAACAAATGCTATTGTGCCTGTTGGGGGAAAGGTACCCATCTCCCCTTTTGGGGAGACTGTACACTGATACAATCATTGTGGAAATCAATGTAGAGATTCTTAAAACACTTAGAATTAAAGGTCCCATTCTTCCTAGCTATTCTGTTTCTGAGTATTTTTGCATAAGAATTAAAAACATCATACCATAGCAGTATATCTACACATGTTTACAGCAGCACAATGTGTGATACCTAGATCTTGGAAACAACCAAAATACACATTAACCAAGGAATGCATATAAAATATGTGGTCTCTTTATACAATGGAGTACTACTCAGCTATATAAAAAGATAAACTCAAGGCTTTTATAGATAAATGGACTCAACCTGAGACCATACACATAAGCAAAATAAATCAGACTTGCATGTGTAAACATCACATTCTTTTCCTAGTGTAATCAAAAGAATAAAGATGATCCGAAATGTACAACAGATATTGTACATTGAGAGGTGAAGAAACTGCTCCAAAGGGGGAAAAAAACCCTACTGCGACAGGGAAAGGTGAAAAGCAGGAAGGGAAAAGAAAAAAATTATATATTATATATAAAAATTATACATATATGTGCACAAGGGATAGCTAAGATAATTATATGCCAGTTTCTTTCTTTCTTTCTTTCTTTCTTTCTTTCTTTCTTTCTTTCTTTCTTTCTTTCTTTCTTTCTTTCTTTCTTTCTTTCTCTCTCTCTCTCTCTCTCTCTCTCTCTCTCTCTCTCTCTCTCTCTCTTTCTTTCTTTCCTTCTTTCTTTCTCTTTGCAGGACTGGGGTTCAAACTCATGGCCTTGCACTTGCCAGGCAGGCACCTGTGCCATGGTGCTATCTCCCTGACTTCTATATGCCAACTACTATTAGTTCGTTAAAAAGAATGGTTTGTGCTTATATTATCAATTTTTCATACCTATATCTTGTAATCGAAGCCACTACTTCAAAGAGAACAATACATAATATATTAACCATTGTTAACTTCCTTTTTATTTTGATACTATGTACCAAAGTTTTATTACTTGTTCTCTTTAAAATAAAGAAAAATTAAATGAAAGAGACTCATTCAGTTCATGATAGCCATGTAGAAGAGGGTTCTGCAATGGTATTGGAAGAAGCAGTGTCAGTTATGGCCTTGTTATCCACTGTGGTGAGAGGAAGAGCACAGCATTAGCAGAAGTCCATCTCTTCCTGCATTTATTTCCTTATCATTTATTGGTATATCTAGAATATTAGATCATGAAGGCTGACCATTGTTAGTAGAATAGTTCATCTTTCCTAGGGGCCTGTACAGTGAGCAGTTCTGTAGTGCTAGACTGCTACTTGGGAATCTTCTGAAGGCACGGGTCTTTCTTTCTTTCTTTTAAAAATTTTATTGATTTTAATGAGAACAAAATAAAGAGATTGTTTCAAAATAGGTTAGTAGGACAGTTAACAATAATTAATACATTGCATATTGTTATCTTCATAGTAGTTGTTCAGAGTACAACAAGATACAGATGGGGTAACTTTTCTAAATACTATTAGTACAACTATAACTTCTCATTGAACTAAGAGATAGTAGTTTTATGTATAGTCCAGTAGTTCATAATAGTAGTAGGTTATCCGCAGAACTGGAAATGTTGGAAGCTGTTGACTTGAGCTCAGCATATTAATCTGGCTTTACTTCTTGTACCTTGCGGTTAGAATTTTCTGCTGCTTCAAAAAGATTGATGATACCTTATGTATAATTTCATGATCCCGAAAGATTTTAAATCATTCAGTCAATCCCCTTATTCCCTTCATGGTCTTTCTAGCCACTTCTGTTCACTCCTCCAAAATACATTCCAGCCACAAAAGACTCGTGTCCTGTTCCTAAGGCAACAACTAAGCATCTGTCCTTGAGCTTCTGTTCAATCCCCACCTTTCCCCAAATACACTCAGTGGGCTCAGTGGCTGCAATAGGCCCCTGCTTCAGAACTGCAGAATTCATCCTAGTATGGTCCTAGGTAACTACTTTGTCTTTAATTAGTTATTCCAGGAGCTGAATTCCTCTGGGAAGCAGGTCCCCCTAGGCACAGGGATGAGTAGAAAGAAAGATATGCAGCAAGGCACTGATTGTTGTTATAGCGGCTGTGACTTCATAAGCCTATACTGAATACAGGCAGGAGACTCAGGTGAAAGCCTGAGAGTAACTCTGAGGCATGCTAGGTAAGTCAAAAAGGATGATGAATATGCGACATTTCCTATTCTGCCAGCCTAAGTGAATTATTTTCCTATGTTGTCTGATGTTCTACAGGATAGTGTTTTAGATGTAAAAACTACTCTGTTCTAAGCCTGTTTCTTAGACCTTGGCAATACTTACAAGTATTTTGTTTAATATTTGTCCATTGTAACTGCAAACAATAGCATTAATTAATATCATTGAGTAATATGTACTTTAAAGATTACTTGATGCCACTTAAATATAATGTCGGTTATCTGAGCTACGAAGGCATTTACTCTGTTGTTCTTAAGCCATATTTTGTATATAATCATATGTGGAACATTTAAAAATATGGTCAGGGGGCCCAGCAGGGTGGCTCAGTGGTCTAAAGCACCTGCTTAGGAAAGCTTGAGCAGCTGCAGAGACCGCGGTTCAATCCTCGGCATCACATGCTGCGCTGGTCCTGCCCTCAGGGCAGGCTGAGCTGGCCATAAACATAAATAAACAAGCAAACAAACAAAAAGTTCTGAAACAAGATAAAATAAAATAAAATTAAAAAAAATACGGTCAGGCTGCTTTTAAGAAATTGAGTGCATTTGTCTGCCAGAACCCATTAGCATGTAGCTTGAAGGCCATGGGTAGGACCTTGTTACTCCAAGTGATTCCACTCACCACTGTACGACTTTATATGTGTTCTAAATAAAAATATAAACCCTTAGTTATGGAGTCAGAACACGTGGTTTGCATGAACACTGCCTTATGTGATTCTTACATGGACTCCAGGTTCACAACTTTTGATTTCATGGTACACGGAGGCAGGAGGCTCATTCTATGAACATTTGCAGCAACTGCTGGTGATGTTAAGGTGACCCAGAAATCAGAACTATGTATGTAACAAGATAATCTATATATGTATCTACATAGAAAGGGTCAGAAGTGAGACAGAGACTGAGAAAGATTGATTTAAGGAAGTGACATGAACTACAAACATTTTTAATACTAATAAAAATTTTAAAATAAATTAGTTCTCATGCATAATAAGAAGGAGAAGTCTGCAATCTACAGAGAATGTTAGTGGGGACATACATGATGAAAGCTGATATTGTTACCTGAAATGTGAGGATAGTTTAAAGGTAAATTATTTCTTTTTAGACCCTCAATTGATTGTACCAGGACCACTGAATAATGAAGGGCAATCTACTTTACTCAAATTCTACTTATTAAAAACAAATCACATTACAAAACATCTAGATTGAACATCTTAAATAAATAAAACAAGGTACCAGGGCCCACTTATGTTCATGTATAAAATTCATCATGGTATACTATATATATATATATAGTATAAAGAATTCAAATGAAAGATTAAGGCTAGCGTTTTTGTTTTTTCCCACCACTACTAAAATTAACCTTTTTTATCTTTCATACATCAATATCAATTATATCAATTGGAATGACATGAAAGATGCTTAGATCAACTCATCTGGATAAATAAAATGCATGGTATGTTTGAGATAGCATAATACTTTCCACCACATTGGTAAAATTATATGCATAAAATTTTAAATGTCCAACTTTGGAGTTTCATAGTTAAAGCTGGTCAGTCATTGTCCTGAAAGGAACAGTGGTAGCTTCCTTAAGTTTGTAGAGTTGTGCTGTCTTTAAAGGTAGGGGAATTAACATCTTAACCCGAAGGACCAGCAATAAATATTCTTAGAATATTGGTTAATCCAGTTTCCAAGGCAGAGGATTATCTTGCTGAAGCCACGAAGGCCAATGCAGATTTCTTGCATGGAGTTTTTAATCTCATAGAGCCTTAGCTAAATATAAGTAATCAACAAAGTAGAAGAGATTTTTATGAAAAATGTAGAATCAGAATAATATAATGTGTAGAGAAATAACGGAGAAGAGGAACAAGTTAGAAACTGAAAGAGCAATATATCCGAGGAGGTAGAATTTTATCAGTAGATAAAGTACCATCAAGTAGATAAGAGGAGATAAGCGCCATTCACTTCCAGTGCAGTGAGGCTTTAGATGATGCACTGTATTCTTTGTCTCTAACACATGGTAAAGAGAGATAAAGAAAATAAATCATGTCTTATTTTGAAGATTCAAATTGTAGACAATTATAGTGAAGAGATAATTACTTTAAGGCACATGAAATAAAGAATTATGTTGGAGCCGGGCGTGGTGGCACACGCCTGTAATCCCAGCACTCGGGAGGCTAAGGCAGGAGGATCGGTGCGAGTTCGAGACCAGCCTGGGCTACTAAAGTGAGCTCAAGGCCAGCCTGAACTGCATAGCGAGACCCTGCCTCAAAAAGACAAAAAAAAAAAAAAAAAGAATTATGTTGGGAAAATAGCAACTCATGTGTTATCAACGGTTGCCCATTTTTAGTTGGAATTAAGGAACTCTTTTACGTTCTCTTAAAGATACTGGACATGGTCAATAATGGAAAGAAACTATACCATCCCCGCAGAGTTTCTCCTCCTGGGTCTGCCCATCCAGCCAGAGCACCATCTGTTCTATGCCTTGTTCCTCGCCATGTACCTTACCACAATCCTAGGAAATCTCCTCATCATTTTCCTCATTCAACTGGACCCCCTTCTCCATACACCCATGTACTTTTTCCTTAGAAACTTGTCCTTCTCTGACCTCTGCTTTTCATCTGTGACCATGCCCAAGCTGTTGCAAAACATGCAGCGTCAAACTCCATCCATTTCATATGGAGGCTGCCTGACACAAATGTGCTTCTTCATATTTTTTGGAGATTTGGAGAGCTTCTTGCTTGTGGCCATGGCCTATGACCGTTATGTAGCCATCTGTTGTCCACTGCATTACACAAGCATCATGAGTCCCAAGCTATGTGTGTGCCTGCTGGTGCTGTCCTCGGTGCTGACTGTGTTCATTGCCATGCTGCACACCCTGCTCACTGCGACATTGTCTTTCTGTGGGAACAATGTGATCCCTCACTTTTTCTGTGACTTATCTGCTCTACTGAAGCTGGCCTGCTCTGACACTCATGTTAATGAATTAGTAATATTTATCACAGGAGGGCTAGTTGTTGTCACCCCATTCCTACTCATCGTTACGTCTTATGTCAGAATCTTTTCTTCCATCCTGAAGGTTCCTTCTGCTCAGGGCATCCAGAAGGCTTTCTCCACCTGTGGTTCTCACCTTTCTGTGGTATCACTGTTCTATGGGACAGTCATTGGCCTCTACTTATGCCCATCAGCGAATAATTCTACTGTGAAGGAGACAGTCCTGGCTCTGATGTACACAGTGGTGACTCCCATGCTGAACCCATTCATCTACAGCCTGAGGAACAGAGACATGAAGGGAGCCCTGGGAAGAGTACTGCAAAGGAAGAAAAATCTGCACTGTTTTTCCTGATAACACTGAGATTTTTAGATAACATTTCTCAAAAATATTAGTGGCATTTGCATTGGAATATTATTTTAGATTTCCCTCCCCACTATGGAGCTTCAGTTATAAAGCACACTATGTAATTGTTTTGGGTAGAAAAAGTCAAAATTTACCTGAGTAACTTACCGAGGGAATTGGGGTCTTTGTGACCTGTCTATGCCTTCCTCTCTCGTTGTCTTGTGCAGGTGATTGTGGGAAAATAGTGCAAGAGGCAATTTTTTTAAAAAATGTATGTGGTACAGAGTCTCACTATGCAGTTTGGACTTGTAGAGGTCCTTCAGCCTCCCCAGTGCTGTGATTACAGTCGTGTGTCACCACACCTGGGCTCAGTTGCTGGCTCTGCAAATCTCGGGGCAGTGTCAGTGCAACATGGGGTCCCATGCATTGAACCCTGGTCTTTGTGCTTGCCTAAGCAGACGCTTAGTCCAAAGAGGTACTGTTTTATGTGATATTCATTTCTTACTTTTTTCTTTCATTATTGAGGATCAAACTCAGGACCTTGCATTTGCCAGGCAGGAGCTTATACTGCTGAGTTACATCTGCAGACCTTTACTTCTTACATTCTTAAAGTAATCCCCAAATGTTTTTTATCTAGTAGTTGGCTTTATCTGTGGGGTCATTTTGAAAAGTGCTCTATTATGTCAGTACATGCTCAATGAAATCAAACTTCTTACCTTATGGCTTCCTTTTACACCTCCTATATGTGTTTCCCTGCAGAAAATGTCATATTATTTTATAATGTATCTCTTCCTTCTCTTTTTCAAGTATACATAGTATGTTCTGACTGGACTAGTTCATAATGAAGTTTTAAAAGTCTCCTGCCAAAATATTGCTTTTTGTTTTGCCAAGGATGTATTTAATACTCAGGAATTTTCAAGATATTTTCTAGTAATGAGGGAAAAAAAGCTAATGACTAAAAAAGGTGTCTGTTTTAAAGGATATATCTCCGTCATTTGTGTTTTGTATTTCATGATAGAAATCTATGTATTTTTGCTGCCAGCTTTATAGCTCCATGGCAGAAGGAAAGTACTGTGTCTGTTGTATAAACTTAACTTTGAGTTCAGAAACATGCTGCATCACATAGAGCCTGTGTAAAATGGCAGACTATGTCATTCAACAGTGCCTTCCAATTTTTTCCCGCTCAAGAAAGAACCACCATTATGTTAGAAAACATACTGTATAGCAAAACATGTAACTTTTGTATCTCCCAAGGTCAATCAAATTCCCTCAGGATTTACCCTGAAACCATGTATGGGTTTGTAGAACTGTTGTCGGTGTCACGGCGATTACTCGACCAATTTGCCTTCTGTGAAAGTCTGAGAGAGTGTTTTCTCTCTAGGTGGCTCTCCTTTGGCATACTATATATTTTCAATCCCTTTCCTCTGTAACTCCATAATCTACTTGAACAGAAAATTTGGGAAACCACTGGGTTATAGATGTTATAGCACACGTTATCTTCTGTCCTGAGTCCTCAGTGACCTTAAAGGGCTAGGTCCAAAATATTGGCTATCTTTGTAGCCCTTCTTTTTCTCTAATTCTTGGTCTGCAAACTTATATTTTTAACCCTCCAGGAGAAAAGCTTAGTGATACTATTACTATGTAACAGGTACTTGAGCATGACATCCGTTGTCCTTAACCAACCAGCAGAAAAATTTAACCACAAGAATAAAACATAAAGCTAGATTAAATACTGAGCTGTAAAAGGCTTAAATCAACAGCTTCCAACATTGCCAGTTTTGCCAATAACCACCTGTGATTATGGAACATTGGATTATGTACACAACTACTTTCTCTTAGTTCAGTGAGAAAATTCTTTTTGTACCAATAATGATTAGAAAAATTATAACATTTATACCCTGTGCTCTGCATAACTAATAGGAGGACAACAATATGCACTGTGTCAAATATTGGAAATGTACTAGTAATGTGTTTTGAAACTGTCACATTGTTATGTCTTATTAAAAGTAATAAAAAATAAAAAAAAAACAAAAAACAAGTGTGATTCCCAGTGAAAGGTCAGCAATGAACTGGAAGACCCATAAGTCTAGATCTGCGATTATTTTTTGTTCTAAGAAAGATATACTTAGTTAAAACGCACCTGATCATTTCCTCTTCTGATGTAAGAAGCCAGAATCTATATAACTCTCTTCTTTAACAAGGTGAACCAAAGTGAACAAGAGTTATCTGTCACTTGAAGGATGGAATAGCACAGATTTATGAGAAAGGAAAAGGAAGATTTTTCCATCATTTGAATACAATAAAGACGGCCCAAATGACCTATCATGAAACAGACAAACAAACAAACAAAAAAAGAGAAAACATTCTGACACAAAGTTAAAATTCCAAACATAAAAATTTCCTACAATTTAATATAAGCAAGGTGAACAACTGAACAGAAGGATACATATGTATGATTCTCATACATCCAAGAAATTATATGACAGGAAGTTTAGTTTAGTTTCAGGGTTAACAAGGACAAATCAAGTTGAAACCAGTCAGTAGAAGGTGATGAGGAGGTGGAGGAGGCTGAGAAACAAAGAAAGGGAGAAGGAAGTTAAAATATGACACATGTGATACTCACATATACCAATTATACACAATTAATGCATTTATTACACGTCCCATTTATATTAATGAAATACTTAAAAAGTAAAACACTAAGTGATTATTGAATGACCATGTACTTAACAGTTTTACAGGTGATCAACCTTTTATGAAAATAGTAAAGATGTGGGAATAATGAAGTCTTATATAGAGGTTTCCGTTATCTTCAGCTAGCATCACTTGCAAGAAAATACTTTATGTATTTTCAACATTATGTGTAAAGTTGAAGGAGTTTTGAATGCAACCTGTAACACTGCCCAAATCTATCCTATAACTTTATAATTCACTGTGAACCATGTAATCACTTTCCCACCTCCTGTCACTATTACTATTCATTAGATTTTCCTGTTATTGAAGCTTGTACAAATGAAATTGGTCAATAGTGTTCTCATATTTGGCTTCTTAAGCTCTAGGTGATATTTTATACATTCTGTCATTTATGTGTGCTAGCTCTGTTTCCTTTAAAACAGAATACTGACTAGTCTTCCACTGTCTAAATATGCCACTTTCAGTCATTTGTTTTTGATAAATTTTTGAGTTGTATCCATTAGCTGATGATTATAAATTCTTATGGAATGTTTCTCCCATTGAATTACTCATGTACTCTTGCATAAAGTCAATTGACTGAATCTGTTTGAATTCATTTGTGTATTTTTTTCTGTTCCATTGACCTATGTCTCATTTTGTTCTCATAATTCTACCCTTGTCACATTATATTTCATCAGTGTATTCTGAAATGTCTTTTGAATACATGTTGCTCCTTTTTAAAATGTAATTTTGTACAGTGTCTACAGGATCTCACCACACAGATTGGACTTGTAGAGATCCTTTCTGTTTTCAGCATCCTAAGTGCTGGGTTACAGGCATGCACTTGCACGCTGTCTTATTCACTGTCTTAGAGCGCCCCAGGGGAGGGTTGGCACGGAGGACTGGGGAACCCCTTGTCCCTGCATCTGCCTAAGCAGGAGCTGTAACCTCCTGGGCTATCTGGCCAGCCTTCATCTTGCTCCTTTATCCTAAAGGAATCCCTTTATCTCCTTATAGCAATGCATTTTGTAATGAAATGATAAACATACTATTTACATTTGATAATATAATACATATTTTCTCTAATAGCTTTTAATATTCTGTTCCTGTGCTGAGTTTCTGGGATCTTGGTTATTATTTCTGTGTGTAGGTTCATTGTGGCTGACTGGAGTCCTATACACTTCACTCACGTGTATGCCACATTCTCTTTTCATGTTTTGGAAATGTCCTGCTATTATTTGTGTATATAGTCTTTTTATG
Source organism: Myocastor coypus (assembly GCA_004027025.1). Taxonomy (NCBI): domain Eukaryota; kingdom Metazoa; phylum Chordata; class Mammalia; order Rodentia; family Myocastoridae; genus Myocastor; species Myocastor coypus. The sequence continues at coordinate 28,335 of PVJA010022514.1, forward strand.
TCATTTTTTGTCACCTGCTTTTTGATTGACATCTCTCAGTCTTGTATTGCCTTTCTTTACATCATCTTGCAGCTGCTGAATTGCTATTTCTTCACTCTTTGTTATTTTAGGAGATCTTTTCTATATTATTATTATTATTATTATTATTACTAATTTCTGTATTTAGGACAGGGTCTATAGGGTTTATCCAGTCTCACTATACAGATCTGACTTGTAGTGATTCTCCTGCTTTTAGCCTCCCAAATGCTGTGATTAGAGTTGCATGCCACAATGCCCAATCTCAATTGTGCCCCATGGATGGGACTGGAACAGCATGGTGGGGATTGAACCCGGCCACAGCACTTTCCTTAAGTAGGCACATTAGTCTGCTGGAGAGATTTTTTCTCTTGCAGAAATATTCATACCAATAGTGTTTAGAAGAGTTATCATGTTGTATCTTGCACTCTGAACAACTACTATGAAGACGACAATATGCATTGTATCAATTATTGTGGCTGTTGTACTAACGTGTTTTGAAATTATCTCAATATTATTTCTTAGTAAAAGTAATAAAAAATAAAAATGAATGTTTCCAAACTTAATAAAAAAGGGAGATTTTTTTCTTTTGCAATACCTAACCATAGGTCTGAAAGTCTATATTCTGTTTCATTGAAGTGTTTTTTTCCAGCTTTCAATGGAAAATTTAATTTCCTGGATGTCTTTATGAATAATTTCTTACATTCTATTTCTTTACTCTAGTTATCATTCATAGTTGCTACTGTATTGCTATAGCATTTTGTTTATTTAAAATTTCAAAAGAGAATAAAAAAATAGTAAAAGGTGTCATTAGAAACAATACAGAATTTTACTAAAAGTGACAGGAATTCAACAATGATTGTTACATGGTATATTGTTGTCTTCAAATAAGTTGGTTAGATTACCAGATAGAGACACACAAAGTTGTTCAAAAAAACTAAAAAGAGAGAAGAAAAGGTTTAAGAATACATTGTTCCTTTCAACAAACCTGCAGAAATCAACAAAACAATTATCCAAGCTATCCTGTGTATAGTTTTGTTTCTTTCCCTTTCACAATATCTATTTCAGATTTTGTCATCATCTATTTTTTAATCTATCCCTATTCTAGATTTGTTGAACAATTTCTTTATAAATGTTGACATTACTTTTTTCACCTGACAGAATGTTTCTATCTGAGATCTGATTTTTCTGCAGCCTCATTGTTGTGGTTTCCCCCCTTAGAGCTCTTGCTCTTAGCTGCCACTGTGAAAGGTTGTTTTCTTCCATATACCTTTCTGCCTTGGAGCCAGCTGAATATGGACTGAAACCTATAATAACTGTGAGCCTTTCCTTCCCTCATTTTGAGTGTCAGGTATTTGTACCAACAATGAGAGATAAGTAATTAAGACAGAATTTGGTACCCAGAGTGGGGTCATTGCTGTAGCTAAATCTGACCATGTGGATTACAAGCTTTGGGGAATGGCTTATGGGAAAAGGAAGGAAAGGTTTGGAGAGATCCTCTACTTGCAAAGAGCTAGAAAAGCTTCAGCTATTCTGTAGGGGAGATTCTGGTCAGAGCTCAGACCAGAAGGCTAATAGAAAGCTGGCCTGTAAAGTTTAGGCTGGGGAGTTTTCTGTTGGGAAGGACTGCATTGCTTGTGGGACTCTGGATCATTTGTTTTGACTTAGCAGAGAAGTTGTCTGTATTTTGCACATGTCCAGAGACCCTGCCTGAGACTGAGATTAAGCATGGCAGACTGATTAATCTTTCAAAAGGTATTTCAAAGCATCCAAATATTGGGGCAGTGGCATGGCTGTTATTAGGAGCTTTTACCTAGATTTATGTCGCAAATCAAGAGCAAGAAGTCCAGCAAGATGGCTCAAAATGTTCTGAGTTTGGCCAGAAATGAAGTGCCAATAAAACATTAGACTGCAAAGATATAACTAAGAGGATCTCCATTGCTGAGAAGGAACCAGAGAATGGAAAAGATGGCCTGAGGGCATCACAGGAGGTGGCAGGTCCACCTTTTTGCAGCCTCAGAATTGCAAAGGTCAGGTACTTTGCCTTGAGGTCAAAACCACTGAGCCCTTTGTTCCAGAATAGTGGCAGCCACACCAGGTTCCAAAATGGCACAGCATGGAGAATATATTCTTCAGAATCAGGGTCAGAGTGCTCAGTGATCCATACACTCCACCCCTACAGCAAAGAGAAGAAAGCCTGGCTACTGCTTCACGTGGCAGCAGGTCTTGGCATCATCAATGAGGCAGTGGTTTTAGGTGCATTGAGAATGTAAGAGTTCTGAGGTTAAGAAGGCTTCCACCTAGGTTGCAGAAGGCTTGGGAGGCCAGGCAGTGTGCCCTTGAGAGGGCAGTGTGTAAAGCTGTGAGAAGCCTATTCAGTGGAAACCCCAGAAGTTTGGAAAGTCCAGGAATGTGAATAGTGCAAAGAGGAAGAAAAGCCAGCCTGAGAGAGAAGCTGTGCGAGCTACATCTACCAAGAATGCTGTAGGGGCAGAGCCTCATGGAGCTTACAATTTTCCAGAGTGTTTTGGATGTTTCACAAGGACCTACAGGATTTAATGTTGGTCATTCTGGATTTTGGACTTGTGCTGGTCCCAATGCTTGAACATACAGGACTGCTGTATATATCTTTTGGAATGATAATGTTTGCCTTGTGCCTTTGAATGTTGGATGTGTTTAACTTGATTTGTATAGAGGCTGACAGAGACTTTGGACTTGGACTTTTCAGCATTGCTGAAACTGTTTGGACTGGCAACTCTTATAGATGGATTAAAATGTCTTTTTCACAAAGGGATGTGCATGAGTCTTTGAGGGTTCAGGGGTGGAACGTTATGGTTTGTGCATAGGTGTCGGCCCCCCCCCCCCAAGCCTCATGCAATCATGGGGCAGCTTCTGGAATTTGTAATTGATTATTGTGAAAATTGTTGCTGCACCTGCCCTGGGGCAGGTGATTTACATTTCAATGTAAGGAATGAAGAGTAGTTAGCTGCTTGATCTGCTGCTACCTCCTGACTTAGGGCTCTTAATTCTTTTTCTTTTTGTCTTTTTGAGACAGGGTCTCACTGTGCAGTTCAGACTGGCCTTGAACTCAATTTTCTGGCCCATGCTGGTCTCGAACTCGCACTGATCCTCCTGCCTCAGCCTCCCAAGTGCTGGGATTACAGGCATATGCCACAATGCCCGGCTCTGACTTAGGGCTCTTGCTCTTAGTTGCCATCATGAAAGGTTGTTTTCTGCCATGTGCCTCTTTGACTTGGAGACAACTGAATATGGTCTGAAACCTCCAGTAACTGTGAACTAAATAAACCTTTCCTTCCCTCTTTTTCAGCGTCAGTATTTGTCCCAGCAATGAGAGAAGAGTAACTAAGGCATTCATGGGTTTGTTTGATTCCTTTGACGTTTATTGTTTGAAAAATTATAGGTTTGTGTCTTCCATTTTCCTTTGTCTTGTCTCCGGGACTTGTTCTCGGTGTGCTGAAGGTCTGAGATTCCAACTTTTTTCTGCAGCTTGTCATATTTTGTTTCAAAAATTTTTATTTTGTTTTCTGCATTGGTCTTTGTAAATTTTTGCAGAAAGTAGCTACCTCACTATTATCAATTTCTCTCTAGTTAAAGTCCTTTCCTCAAGGATGATTCTGTGTACAGGAGCTTCTTGATTTGCATCTGTTCCAAGATCTGCCCTTGCAAGTTAATTAAGAATGACATTTGATATCTAGCTTAGTCCACAGTTCTCTGGTATTAGGCTGTAATGAGGTTACTGTCCCACTACTTCTCAGTATTGCAGATATGAGAACTGATAACTGCAGATATGAAATTTTAGCTAAAGTAGTATAATTAGCAATAACAATAGGTACAAGTACAGTGTAGACACTGAGAAACAGTGATAACTATTAATTTTGTACCTTATACCATAGAGGCAAAACCTACAATCATTGAACAAAATTAGTTAAACATTAAGATCTTGCATGTAGAGTGTTTGCCCTTGTTAGAATGGTTTTACTTCTCTTTGGGGAAATTGGAGAAGGATAGTGAATAAAACAAAGAAATTAGCAGCGATGCTGGAGAACAAATGATGAGTGTGCACACTTTTTGTAGTTGGATGAGGGCCAGAGAGATAGCTGAGAAGGCCAAATGCCTGCTTATGCAAGTACAGGGACCAGGGATGAATCCCTGGCACCACATGCCATGCCAGCACTGCCCTTGGGTGCTCTGAGTGGGCCACTGAGACAGGGTGTAGTGGCGCATGCTTGTAACTGTGATGGGTTACTTAGATTTCAGATTCACTGAGGTAACTTCTTTGTGAATTAGTAATAGGGCACACAAGACTGCTCAGTAGTTTAAAAATTAAAGCTTTAAGCCCTCATGTCTGGGAAATTCCTCGTAAGGCCGATGAGTTCTTTTTATAACTGTTCTTAGCAAATAGAGCATTGTAGTTGTGAAGACCAAAGATAAATGACCTTAAGTTAGAATAAACCAAGTGAAATAGCCTAAGCTAGAGTGATTCATGTTGATTTATATGTACCTAAGTAAGTCAGCCCCTATAGGTGGTAATGAAGTGTAGGCCTGACTTATCTGTTGATCTATATAGGAATGTAGTTCATGATTCCATTCTTTTTTCTTTCTCATTATTTTTCATTTTTTAATTTTAAATTTATTAATGGTTATATTACATATTTTCATCATTGGATCAGTTCAGATTAATAGATATAGGTATATAAGATTGATCAAACAATTAAACATTAACACTTTCAATAAACATTACTTTTTTTTTTTTTTAACAGTTGACACAGTTCATATCGTCCTGACAATAGTTATACAGAGCACACAGTGTGGACGTGGCACACCTCCCAATTGATATTGGTAAGGGAAGAAAAAAATTTAGAGTTCTTATATTACGGAGACTATATGATATTTACACATGTAGGTCTGATGTATTTCACTTATGAGTATATGTTCAATATACATCCATTTATATATGAAGTCTTCAAACTTATCATTCTTTATGGATGAGTAGTATTCCATTGTATAAAAATACCACATTTTTTTTAACCATTCTTCAAATGATGGACATTTTGGTTGTTTCCAAGATTTGGCTATTACAAATTGGGCTGCTATAAACATAGGTGCACAGATATCGCTA
>PVJA010022515.1:0-34219 GCA_004027025.1 Myocastor coypus
ATACAAAATATGCATATTTAATTATAAATAAAAATTTATCCCTCCCAAATTTTTCTCATGAGAAATCTCTGACAATTGATAAATAATAAAACCTGACTAATATATCTATAATTATAAATTTCTAAAAGATTGTGCTAGAGTTGCTATCATTTAATTTGGCCAAAGAATTCAGTGCACTTGATTTTATAAGCATGTCTGTGTGTTCTGTGTATTTGTTTATAGGTTTGTGCATCTTTCAATGAACATATGTTTCTGTTTTTTACTTTTTCAGGATTTCTTCTAAATACAATTAGAGTTATAGACCTAAATTTCCAGATAGTCAAATTAATAACAAAATTGGTGTATCCAGTTGATCACAAAGTATAAGCATCCAGTTAATGGATAAGAGATATGGCCAGCCTTTTGTTCATTAATGAGGAGTTCGCAGTAGTCTCTTAGAGGACACCCTTAATAAATTGTCATTGGTTATATGATAAAATTTTTCAGAATAAAAAATAAAGATTTCTCATAAAAATGTTCTTGACATATGAAATATATTCATACCTTCCAAATGTACAGTATTTTACAATACAGATTTTCTCTCAGATTTAAACATATGCCATTCTCTTCTGCTCTGGATGATTATAATGAGAGGTTCATGTCAGGTCAACCTGAGGTCATCAGTCAAATGATAATTTTCTAACAAAACCTATGTGATGTGGATGTCGGTTACATTTAGAGATATTTAGATAAAATGGAGATTTCACCATAAATATTATGTAACACTACTGTGTATAACTATTGATGTCAAATGATATCTGTAAAATTATATAACTGTTGTCTGTTAACATTCTACAGTGATTTTGCTACTAGAATATCCGTAGTTGGTAAAAAAAAATTACCAATAACACTTCTTTGGTTACACTTTATATTTCAAGGTACTTAATACTCAGATAAAATTTTAATAATTAAATATATTGCTCCCAACTAAGTATACTAAGGTAAGCCCAGATTTTCCTATAGAAACAATTGCTATGAATTCTAGTTTTATATCCCTATCTGCTCCTGACATTCATGCTAAGCTTAAAGACAGATCCTAGCCCTCAAACCCTACAGGGAGACTTTCTTAGTCTGGCTTTCTGTGTCTTCAATAAGAGAGACAAAAGTTAACTATTCACAAGTGCCAGCTTTTGGCTGCAACACTTAGGCCTCCCATCAAGACAGGACTTTTGCAAGGTGGTGCTTAGTCTAAACAATGCTGTCACCTGAGTCCTGAGGGGCAAGGTTTCAAGTGCAGTGAAGGACACTGATCACAAGCTTGCCCCAACCTACAGCTATCACTATGACCTAGTTCCATCTGCAAATTCAGGGTTCCCTGCAAATGCAACTACCCTGTCTGCTAGAGAGAATGTAAGTCATCAAATTCCCTGCCATTGCAGGAGAACTCACTACAACCAGACCCATCTATACTTGATTTTTCCAGTAAAGAAAATCAATGGGACTTGTGATACAGAGCCCCCAAGGAGGTATCTTTGTCAGAGCCAAGAGTCTCACTGGATACCCCCAGTTAAAACAAAACAAAACAACAACAATAACAACAACAAAAACAACTATTGGTGCTGACACAGAAACCACATATAGTATTCTTTCTGAGTTTTCAGGTCACTGTATTAGATCTGCATTGTCCATAGTGGGTGTTGATGGCTGACCTACATAACCCCATAGTCCCACAGGCCAAATATGGACCGCTCACTCTACACTACAACAACAAATTTCTATATTAAGGTAGAGAGAGAAGGTTTATTCTATTCCTGATTCCATATTACAACATACCCTTTATGTTTATAATTTTTTTCAATTTTGATGATTATGGTTCTGCCCTTGAACAGAGAAATTGGGCCCACACCATGGATTCCTCTGTTCTGATCTGATGGAAGATCAGAGTGACAGGGACAAGTGACAGGAGATCAGAGTGACAGTGACAGGGCCCTGGTACCCTGCTAACCAGAGGAAGGGGACATGCATGTGTCTTCCCTGATGGGGCCACATCCCTCTTGCAGATGCTGGAGAGATTGAGCTAGCCTCATCATGAACGTAGCATGCATGGAGGGCCTGGAACGTCTGACTCACCCTGTGACTCATTTCCAGATTCATCCAGGGACACTGCCAAGTGGTGAGGAATGCCCTGAAAGCGGAGTTGCCACCTGGGACAAGTGAAGAGCCTGACATGTGAGGCCACACAGATTGTGGAGGCACAGGGCATGGCAGTTACACCCAAGAAGTTACTTGTGGCCATGCTTGCAGTTCTGTCATGCCAGGAATCATTGGATGGGCCTGAGTCGCCTTTTGTAAACCATTAAAAAGATAAAAGAGAGGGAGAGGGAGAGAGAGAGAGAGAGAGAGAGAGAGAGAGAGAGAGAGAGAGAGAGAGAGAGAGAGAGAAAGATGTTGGAGAGCAGATGAGAAGGCTCGACCTTGCTGAAGAGACAGTCTGTTAAAAAATAACCTGTGGCAGTGTTCCCAGATTCTTTATTCTGTAGTTTGGGAAATGGGCTCAGTGGCAGACTCGGTGTTCCTTGATACATGGTCTCATTTTTTTTGTCTTTTTGAGACAGGGTCTAACTGTGCAGTTCAGGCTGGGCTTGAGCTCACTTTTGTAGTCCAGGCTGGTCTTGAACTTGCACTGATTCTCCTGCCTCAGCCTCCCAAGTGCTGCGATTACAGGCGTGTGCTACCACGCCCGGCTTGACATATGGTCTCTTTGTTATCATCTCGACCGTGCTATCTATGCTATCCCCAGAGAAACTACAAAGGTTAGACTTAACTGGGACAAAGGTTGGGCATACAATAATAATATTTATTATTGAATATAAGCTTGGTTTTGCTTCAAGCTTATATTCAAGGTTTCTGTATATAAGCATGGAGCAAAATAAATTTAATTCCTCGATTTCCATCCAGACCTTCTGACTTGGAATTTCTTTTTTTTACTGTCATTCCATTCTCCCTCTACCCTGATCCCCTCTGTGAAGGCTGGACCCCCGCAGGGAATGAGTGCACAGATTGTAGCTATCCCTATACCAGCATATACCCATAATAAAAAGAAATAAATCTCAGAAACACATGCAGGAATAGCATGTGTGGATCTCAAACAAGTTATGATGAGCAGAAGGAATCATGTGGTATGAAGGAATACCTATGTATAACGGCAGGTGTGCTAAGTTCTATAAAATTGCAACTTTTCCACAGTGACAAAATACATATCTGTTGTTACTGTAGGTGGTGCCCAAAGGAAAATTAAAATTACTCTGTGAAGACTGAATTGCTTCTGTTGATGACAGTACAGCCATGAACACTGTCTACACGTCACACGTATTTATGTTGGTAATGCAATGGCCACAAATCCTGCAGATGAAAGCACATAAAACAGCGAGAGGATGCAAGTATGGGAGCTTGTGTATGGCAGAACTCAGGATAGTGTTGTGCTTCTCCCAGGACCCTCTGTGGACTGAGCCACCATGAGTGTTGTCCTTATTTTTGGTTTGCCTTGTTTGCTGTTATAAATCCTTCCCTTTGTGCCTGTGCACATAGAATACTCATGAAATGGGATCCTAAGACATTATTTTGTTTTTAACTTATGAAGTAATTATTTGTACTAACCACTTGAATAGTTTTGATATTTCATTATTACTGCTGTTTTGTGCAATGTTTGCACTGCGAAAATATAAAATTGCTCCTCTGGGAATTGCTATGAAGCAAATCTCAGGCCTAAGTAATTACCTATAATTTCCACCAGGCAAGTTCAGGAAAGTTGATTTTCTGTTACCCAAGAGCTTTATCAATTCTCTTGTGCATATTTGGAGGAGATGGGCTCTTCCCTGGGCATTTTCTTCCTATTTCTTCCCAGACCCATCGTTTCCATCCCTCATGGGCTTCCACATCTGTCTCCAGGAATACCTCCCTTCCTCACACCACACTTTCCAGCGAGGATAAAACTTTAACTTCTTAAACTCAGCCACGTCTCTGGGCCGTGTGCAGCCATTCCCAGACTCCTGGGCATGGCTTCGCATATGTTGCTGACAAAATGATCAGTCAGAATTCATCCCCAAAGAGATTTGTGCTTTTACTTAGAACGGCTTTTCAAAATCATAGAGTGAAAAGAATTAGGGTGGATTTGAAAGCACAAGAGAGAAATCACTAAAGAAGGTGCCACCACATCTATACGTAGATGACTCTTTGGTGCCACTGGCATCCCTAAACATAATAGTCACAGGCAACTGTCCACATAAAAGTCTCTCCATCAAGGTGGCAGTCTTGTCCTGAGTCATAGGCCATTATATAATAAGTTAATGTATGTTTGTAATGTGAAGGAGAAGCAGATCGCTTCCCTGGTTAAAACAGGAAGAGAAATGACTATGGATACAAACAGCTGCCAAATATGCAAAACATCTCAGTTTGGTTAATATAAATTTTTCATTCCATCTATTTCATGAAACAATCTGTGAGATTTTTGTGCTTGATTAATTTTGCAAGCATTAAAACGTGTACAAAAGTTATTAGGTTTAATTTATAATGAAGTATTTCAGATGCCTACAATATAATAGTGAATGGTGCTTGCTTTCAGGAACCATTAAAGAACTGGCACAGTTCAACAAAAGTAACGGTAAATGAAATTTAAGAAATAAAAACATTTCTGCTCTCAAAATCTAAGCCAAAAGAACAGGAGTGATACTTCAGATCTTATATATAATATTTATGAAATCATTTAGCCAGTACTATTTTGTTTGTATGTCTGAATCATTTCCCTAATTTTGTGGGAGATTCCTTCACACTATTGTGTCTAGGAACAGTGCATTCATTTGCGGTGCTGTACAGGAGCACAATGAGCGAACACATCTAGTGTTACTCACCAAAGTAAGATTGAAAATAGAGTGAACATTTTGTACAAGTTTTGGGTGTGAACTCAGCTATTTTTCATATACAATAAGTCACATTTCGGGATCATAAGATAACTCATTTTACTTATTCCTTAATATAATTTATACTTTCCTTGAAACAGTTAGTATACACAAAAATGTCTAGGGCCAGCCAGGTAGCTCAGTGGATTAAACTGCCTGCTTAGGCAGAGTGCAGAGGCTGGGGTTTGATCCCCAGCATACAATGCTGGCCCTGTCCTTCGGGCATGTTGAGATGGCGGCTGAGACTGGGCATGGTGGTGCGCACCTGTAATCCCAGTGCTTGAGGCTGAAAGCAGGAGGATCACTATGAGTGATCTATGTACTGAGACACTGTAGACTCTGTACTAAATACTTGAAAAGATGTGAATAGAATACTCAAATAAATATTTCTCAAAGAAGATATGTACATTATTCAAAAGTATGCAAAGAAATTTTCAGTATGCCAATTATTAAGGAAATTAAAATCAAAGCCACTCTCCCTTTTGTTCTTCACAGACTGGACTTTCACTCTTCCTCAGGGCATTTTCATGAGCCTTTCAAAGTTTTTAATACTCAATCTTCTACACTCGTCTCTAACTCTATTACTTTGCTCCAGTTCATATTTATCATTAATCTGATGTGAAACTAGCTGTCCTCTGATAAAAGAATTCTCTTCTTGTCGGATGAGATTTATATATTTTTCTTATACATAGTTATGGTGCAATGAATTTACTTAGTATTATTTTACATTTTATTACCCAATATTATCATTTATTTATTTGATGTTTCTAACTTTCAATATGATGCTGGAGTCATTGGAATAGCAAACATTTTGCTATAATGAATAAGGACGCAGAAGCACAAGTGACACATACTAAGGACTCCACGAACCTTAGAATAATGAAATGAACACAAACAATGTACAACGAAGGACACTTTAGCCTGCTAACATGATGATTGCAAAGTTTCCCAAAGATAAACATTACTGTGTTTTTGAAAGGCATAACAATATGTGAAATGATGGGGTAAATATGGGGTAATATTTACTATGCAGGGAATAGTAAAATATTTGTTATATTGAGTTAAGGTATCTGAGCCAACAAAACATTATAGATGTGTAAACAAACCACCTTGAGATCATATGCAATGTGGGTATACAAACAAATGGGCAGACTTACTGTAGTATACACTTGTTTATCTAAAACAAAATTTTATTTCTCAGTTTTTTCATGGCCTCTTTCACATCCTTGTTCCGCAGGCTGTAAATCAGAGGGTTCAGCATGGGAATCACCAGGGTGTAAAATAGCGAGGTCATCTTGTCTTGGTCCAGAGAATAGGCAGAACTGGGGCGGAAGTACATAAAAAGCATAGTTCCCTGGAAAATGGCGACTGCAGTTAGGTGGGAGGCACAGGTGGAGAAAGCTTTGAACCTGCCCTCAGCAGAGCGGATCTTTAAGACCGATAAAATGATATAGCAATAGGAGACCAAAACTGCTGAGATGGTACCCAGCTCAACAAATCCAAAAATGGTGAATAAGACCAGCTCATTGATTTCTACATCAGAACAAGACAGAAGAAGAAGCGGAGGTAAATCGCAGAAGAAATGGTTGATCGCATGCGAACCACAGAAACATAAGCGAAAAGCCAGTGAAGTATGTATGAAACCATCTACTACTCCAAACAAGTATATACTAGCCACAATCGCAGAGCAGAGCCCGCTAGACATGTGCACTGCGTATAGCAAGGGGTTGCTGATGGCCTTGTACCGATCAAAGGCCATCACGGCCAGCAGTAGGCACTCAACGTCTATGAACATGCAAAACAGGAAAAACTGCAGGGCGCAGCCTGAGAAAGGAATCGATGTGTCGCTTGTGAGGAGGTCCACCAGCATCTTGGGGCCAATGGCGGTGGAGTAGGAGAGGTCAGAGAAGGACAGATGGCTGAGAAAATAGTACATGGGTGTCTGAAGCCGGGAATCCACCCTGATTAAAGTGATCATGCCAAGATTTGCCAAGAGATCAATGAGGTACACAGTTAAAAACATGCCAAATAGGATTATTTTCATTTTGGGGTTTTCGGTTATTCCTAAGAGGAAGAATCCAGAGAGTGAAGAGCAGTTTCTGTCGTCCATTCTCTTTTGTTCTTATTCTAGGTCATAGGAAGAACTGAGGGAGATAAGTTAGGATTTCATCTTGAGATATGCAAAGTGGAACACGAATTCTTCCTGTAAAGTTCATTTTTCATTCTCAGAAATAGCAGAACTTAGTGTTAATCAAGCCATCTCATGTGAAAGATAGACTAAAGATCTGGAAGTGAGAGCTGATAAAGTTTGACTCTGAATTTACTTATAATTTCTGAGATATAGTCATTGGTTTTGCCTTTATCCTTTAAGCTCAAGTATTGGATTGGTATATATTTCAAGCTTGTTCCAGATCCAAAATTGTATGAGACAAACATGAGAGTTATAAGTGAGGGCCAGAACACAAAAGATTAAACATTCCGTATGGTCCATGATATGATGACGTGTGTGACAGTACTGAGCCATTAGCCAGGAAGGTAGCTCAGTGGCTTAAGCACCTGCCTGGAAAGTGTGAGATCCTCAGTTTAATCCCTGGGGAAAAAACAAAATAAAAAAAAATAAACAAAAATATTGAAGAAATTTTACTAGTTTTTATCACAAGCATATTGAAAAGAAGTTAGTAAGTAAAAATTATATTGTTGCTTAAAGTCCCTAGGTTTCACTGAAAAATAAAACTTGTTTAATTGGACTATTGTTATCATCATTATTTTGACAAAGCTTTTAGGCCATTTTGTATAACTCACCTAGTTCTCAAGTCAAATCCCTTGAAATGACAAAGGCAAAGAATGAAAAGAACTGGAAAAAACAGACTACAACAAATACTTGTGAAACAATTTTGGCTTTTGAATAGACTTTCTCATTAGACTTGTAATGCAAAGACGAACAGTACATTTTGCTGTGATATATAGCCTTCAGTTTTGTGGGTTGAATTTTTGTGTGTTTGTGGTATGGTGTATGCATGTGTGTGTGTGTATCTATTGATACATGAAGAGTGGGCATCTTCTAGAGTAACAATTATAGCATGCAGGCTCCATGGACTTCAATTTACGTATGTTGAAAACATGTGTATATATATCTCTATTATTTTCCTTACAATTAAACAAGAACAAAGTTCATACTCATATGTATCATCTCTTGTCCAAATTTTTTTGGGAGGGCTGTCATTTTGAGACAGGGTGTCACCTTGCAGTTGAGGCTGGCCTTGAGCTCACTTTTAGCTCATGTTGCTCTAGAAGTCACAATGATCCTCCTGCCTCAGCCTCCTGGATGCTGGGATTTCAGGCATGGGCCACCACATTGGATGCTGGTCAGAGATTTTTAAAAAAGGAAATGTTTGCTTACTGACAACCTTGAAGTCTTACTTAAATCTTGATTGAATGTAAGTAAAACTTTGATAGTCCTTTTATAAATGACAAATGAAGGCAGCCAATTTCTTGTAAGTCTAACAAGAAAAAAATCACGGACCCTTACCTTACAGAATGTGTTAAACTAGGCAAGCACGTACAAAAATTACTCATTAGTTTAAATGACCAAAGTCACGTTCAAGTGTAACTCCACATTTTTAAAGAAAGGTCTGACCCTTTTCCTCTGTTATTTCAATATTGGCGTTCCGAAGCCTACCTGACAGGTCAAAAAAATGCCGTACATCCTGCTGTTGCCTGGACTCTGTGCAATTCATGAATATTTATATTCATGCAATGCCTATTGGGAAATAAGTCTAAGTCTCTGTCTGCTCTGTGTTTTCATGTTTTTCAAACATGATTAATTGCATTCCTGGCTCTGATTATCTTTTGGGAATCCTGCAACAACTGCACAAAGGAAGGCTGAGTTCATTCTTCCCAAGTTCCCCAATTGGTGAAAGTCAGAAATGACCTGATCACGAAACACAGCCTCTCCTAGGGAAACAGACATCTAGGAAGCTCAAATACATTGTCTGCTTAATGAATTTTGTGTCCCTTTTGCATTGTGTTTCCTCTATTCCTAAAAAAAAAAAAAAGCTCTTTCGTAGCCCATTTGGACGTGTGGTAATATAACATGATTGTTTTTACTAATCATTGTCCTAGTTGTCTCCCCTACTCCATTCCAACTACGCTGACTTAGTTGTACATTATGCACTATGCGTTATTCCTACATTGCTCTTTCTGAGTGGATTTTCTTAAATTATTGTATATGTGTATCTTTGCAGTAACACAGCCCCTAGAACAAAGATTTGTAATAGCACTGGGATAGTAAATGAATGTTGTTAAATATTTTTAGGTTGTTGGTTTGGGAGACATTTAGGAAAAAGAAAGTGACCCTCTTTAATCTATATTTATGCTAATATTGTTCATATGCATAATGATCATAGACTATTGAAAATATATGTTGGTATAATGCTTTCAAGAAAAAGCCAAGTTCTATTCCAAAATAAATCTATATGCTACTAATGATATTTGGGAAACACAAGCAATGTGAACATTCTGTCTATCCTGAGCTCGGTTCTACAGCTGCCAACATAACGTCCTTACTCCGGTGGTGCTCTTCCGTGTCAGTCTCCAGCTTCCCAGGAAACCCACTTCGAGGCAGAGAGGTAACTCCCCTATTTATATTTCCTGACCATAAAGCTGTCTCTAGTCCCCCTTCTGTTACTGTGTCTTTAAATGCCCTTCCATCAGCAATTGACTTTTGTGGGTAAATGCTATCAAGTTCAACAGAGGCCATCATGCTTTTCCTGCTATTTCACTTTTCCCCACATGTATGATCATACATGCCAAGCATTCCTTTATGTAACCGTCCCTCGCCATGTCCTCACACAGCAAAACCTGGGAGCTCTAGAAATGATCCCCACACTTGCTGAGTACTACGGATGTCTGCTTTGACTCCAAAGTATCTGTTCTCAAGAGGCTTCAAAACAGTGTGCAGTGAAGGCAACAGTCGTCCCTTGGTAAGGAGAAAACCACTACCTTGGCTCCACCCTCAGACATGTGCTGCTGTATACAGCTCTGTGAAATGTGAACCTCGCTGTGGAGATGTAAGGGGAAAGCACACCGGTCCACATCCCACGCTGAGGGCTGAGCACAGAAAGCAACAACAGAAAAGGCTGCCTGGGGGAGACGATCTGCTCTTTCATTTTAGTGACATTTCAGTGGACGTAGAAATCAGCATTTTCTTAGTTTGTAAAAGTGCACGTGATAAAATGTGAAGAGGCATAGAAATGGTAAATAAATAAATAAGAGTGCATGTTCTGAGTGTTTTTTTATAAAGACCAAATTGTTGCAAGACGTAGATTTCCATGTGTTTTTTTAACCGGGCAAGTAACTGTAAAGCCCACTGATACTGGCCATCATATTTTCTCTTAATTCAATTATTTTTCTTTTTACTCCAGGACCAGTAAATGAAGAAATGAATGTAGCAAAATTACTATAAGAAACAACTAATGGGTCTAAGCTATGGGAACCCCCAAATAATGTGGGGGACTCTAGTGTCTTCTTAAACCTCACCCAAGAGGGGCCAGGGAGGTAGCTCAATAGAATATGTACTTGCCTGGCAAGCACAAAGTCCTGAGTTCAATCCCTGGTAAAAAAAAAAAAAAAAAAAAAAAAAAAAAAAAAAAAAAAAAAAAAAAAAAAAAAAAAAAAAAAAAAAAAAAAAAAAAAAAAAAAAAAAAAAACCCTCACCCAAATGCACTCAAGGAGATTTTTTTTCCTTTAAATTAAATTTTCGGTAGATCACAGCAGAGCCCAGGTTTGATCCCCAGTTGAGACTAGGCATGGTAGTGCATGCCTGTAATATCAGCAATTCAGAGGCTAAAAACAGGAGAATCACTACAAGCCCAGCTTGTGTAGTGAGATCCTGTACACCCTGTACAACCTGCCCTAAGCTGACAAAAATTAAATTTATGGGCACATTTTATGTATATATAATGATCACATTCATCATAGGGAATTTGTCCCTGTCCATGGTATATCTTGATTCTTCTCTTTTTTTGCCATTTTATTTCCTCCTTTCAACCCCCTTTCCCCTCATTATTTACAAAACTTTGTTTCCATTTTACCAAAAATATTTTTTCCTTTTCATGCCCCAAATTCTCCATTCTCTTTGAGCAATTACTTCCTACTTCACCATAACTATTACATATTTTTCTTTTTTTGGCTTTTTGAGACAGGGTCTCGATGCGCAGTTCATGCTGGCCTTGAGCTCACTTTGGTAGCCCAGGATGGTCTCAAAACTTACATCGATCCTCCTGTCTCAGCCTCCCAAGTGCTGGGATTACAGGCATGAGCCACCACACCCGGCTCACTATTACACATTTTGATTCTTTTCAATATTTTCAGTTTGTGACCTCAGAGAGATAACACAATATTTATACAAATGTGTCGTATTTATTTCACATAAGTATGTGGTTTCAGCATCCGTCCATTTAGTGATAAATTTCTCAAGTTTATGACTCTTACTGGTTGGGTAGTACTTTGCTATGTTAAACAGAAAAAACACCCTTTTCATCACTTCATTGGTGGATGGGTGATTTAGTTGTTTCTAAGATTTACCTACTACAAACCATGCTGCTATAAACATGAGTGAGTGTATGTCTGTTACTGTGGTATGACATTGATTCTTTTGGGAAGATTCCAAGAAGGGGTATAACTGGGTAAAAGGAACCTTTAGTTTTAGTTTCTGAGGATTCTCCGCTCTGACTTTCACAGTGGTTGCCCAAATTTGCACTCCTACCAACAGTGGAAAGTGTTTTCTTTCCTCACAGTCCCTCCAGCACCGGTTATGGCTTTATTTCTTGGTGAGAGCCATTGCTTCCGGAGTGAGTTAGAATCTCAGTGGTGCTCTAGTTTGTGTCTGTCTGATAGCCACTGATGTTGAGCATGCTTCCATGT
Source organism: Myocastor coypus (assembly GCA_004027025.1). NCBI lineage: Eukaryota > Metazoa > Chordata > Mammalia > Rodentia > Myocastoridae > Myocastor > Myocastor coypus. Next base: position 11,859 of record PVJA010022515.1, read on the forward strand.
ATTTATTTGCTGTTTGTACTTCTTCATTTGAGACATTTGTATTCACTTCCACTCACATTTCAATAGTAGTATTAGATTTTTAACACAATGCATATTGTTGTCTTCATAGTAGTTCAGAATACAAGATGCACACATGATAACTTTTCTAGACATTGTTGGTATAAATACTTCTTGTATTAGTTATTGTGGCTATCTTACTAACATGTTTTGAAACTGTCTCATTGTTATATTTTCTTATCAAAATTAGTAAAAGAGAGCCGGGCGTGGTGGCACATGCCTGTAATCCCAGCACTCGGGAGGCTGAGGCAGGAGGATCAATGCGAGTTCGAGATCAGCCTGGGCTACAAAAGTGAGCTCAAGGCCAGCCTGAACTGCACAGCGAGACCCTGTCTCAAAAAAGACAGAAAAAAAAATTAGTAAAAGAAAAATAAATGGAAACATTAAAAATAATTTGAGGGGTTCTTTTTTATTGTTGTTGTGAAGACAGGATCCCTCTACATAGTTCAAGCTTGCCTTGAACTAACCACGCAGCCCACACTGGCCTCACGCCTGTGCAGTCCTCCAACCTCAGCCTTCCAAGTGCTGATGTTGCACAGGCTTATCCCCACTTCCAGTTCAGAAGTAATACAGGAGCAACATGCTTTTGTGTCCATAATCCGAGTGCTTGACATGATCAAGTCTCAAAGATGGCTTCATGCAAGCTCCCTGCTGTACAGCTGAGCTTATTGCAGATGCACGTGCATTTCAATAGAAATGATAAAAGGAATTCTTGGTAAACTTGTCAGGATTCTTACAAGGGTAATGCACTTCAGATCCATGGAATATCACATCCAGATACTGACCTTGAAAAACTTTGCTCATCTTATTGCAATTTTCAAGTTTTAACCCTGCATGAGCTATTCTAAATGTCTTTTAAAATTACTTTTAATAAGAAAAACAATGAGACAGTCTCAAAACACGTTAGTAGTATAGACACAATAATTAATACAATGCATATTGGTGTCTTCATAGTAGTTGATCAGAGTACAAGGTGCATATATGTTGGTACATATATTTCTTCTCATTGTACTCGCAGAAAGTGATGGTATGCATAGTCCAATAGTCCGTAATAGTTGTGGGTTATCAGCAGAACTGGCAATGTTGGAAGCTGTTAACCTGATCCTTTTACAGCTCAGCATACTTATCTGGCTTTACTTTTTATGCCTTGTGATTAAACTTTCTGCTGGGCAGTTAAGACCACGTTAAAGCAAGGCCTATATAAAAAAATGTAACTTTTATATCTGACAAAGTCAGTCAAATCCCCTCAGAATTTACCTTGAAATCATGCACAGGGCTTTGTAGAACTGTCAGTGTCACTTGTCTGGATCAATCATGGCCACTGCCTGACCAGCTTGCTGTAAAGCCTGAGAGAATGTTTTCTCTCGAGGTAACTCTCCTTAGACACACTATCCAACATCAGTCCCTTTCCTCTCTGACCCCATTATCTCCTTGAGCAGAAAATTTGGGACACCACTGACTTATAGGACGTTACAGCACAGGTTCTCTTATGTCCATAGTCCTCACTGAACTTGAAGGACTAGGGCCGAAATATTAGCTATCATCATAGCCTTTCTTTTTCTCTGATATTTTGGTCTAACAGCTTAAGTTGTTAACCCTCCAGAAGAGAAGCTTAATGACACTATTGCTCTATAACATAGGTACTTGAGCTTAACATCACTGTCTTTCTGAATATTAAATGCCTAAGACTTAACATGGAACTGGTATTTTCCATCAATCATTGATATTCTAATAAATCCCTAGAACATAATAAAAAACAGTTGCACATTTTTAGATAGAAATTTAGAAATTTAACCATATAAAAATTGTAACTGGTAGATCCTATGGTATTTTCCTTGTCTCTTATCTTCTTTTATTAACTTTTTTTAAAAATCACACATTTGCTTGAGAGTACAGCAATAATTAATATGACATTAGAAGCAGCACACATCTGAAAGACCAGAATGACAGGCATTCTAAGCATGGTTGTATTACACATTGCTAGCCTCAGTGTCAAAAGCCTGTTGGAGATTCTTAGGACCATTGTCTAAAGCATCCTGTGTATATAAGTGCATGGTTTTGCCCTGACATTTCATAATTTTTCTGCTTTCTGCCTCTTCATTGCTTAATCCTTAAGTTCTTCATTTCCATTCAGCTGTGTTATGCCTTTTCATTTTAATTTCTTGTTTTGTGTTCTTACACTTCAGATATTATAGTCTCCAAGATGTCTCCCTTATCTTTTCCTTTCTACTGAGCCTGAAAAGCTTTGACTGTTTTTTTAGGATAGGAATAAGACCGATCAATGCTACAGGTGCACAACACATCGTAAGTACTTACTCCTTCAAGAGCCACACATGTCAATTACCCAAACAATTCTTGTGGGCATAATTCTAAGTGAATTCAAATTTTTCTCAGAAGAGCACTATCGTATCATATAAGCATGATCAAAAGATAAAGGGAATGGTTAAATTAAAAAAACACTATTATAGTGTGAGACACTTTCTTAAGAATGGTGGGACGAGAGTCCTCAGAGTGAAGGGGACAAGTTTAAGGACTTGATTCATGTCTTGTGTCTTTTAATGTGGTCATGGTATTTATTTTAACACTTGCATAATTTTGATTCACATCACTGTCAAATACGCACATGAACATATGCCCTCACTCACGTTATTCACTGGACCCAGTACTGAGCGACTTGAGGGGCTTCCTCAACATCAAAGTGGCCATGAATGGTGAAATTTTGAAGCCTGTCAGGAAACACACAGGTATCCTGGACAGCATGACTAACAGTTCTCCTGAATGAGGACTTCTGGAGCTGATTCAGAAAGTGCCGAAATCAGGGGACAGTTGCATTGGAAGTAGCAAGGAGTCTTTTCAGGAGAGACATTAATTCTGTGTCTTTACAGTAATGAAAATGCATGCATAAGGAAGTCTTTCAGAACCACCTTTTCTTTAGCACCTTTTCAAGGGCCTCTTTAACATCTTTATTCCTTAAGCTGTAAATCAGAGGATTTAACATGGGAATCACCAGCGTGTAAAATAACGAGGTCACTTTGTCCTGATCTAGGGAGTAGGCAGAACTCGGGCGGAAGTACATGAAGAGCAGCGTTCCCTGGAAGATGGCGACGGCAGTGAGGTGGGAGGCGCAGGTGGAGAAAGCCTTGAGCCTGCCCTCAGCAGAGCGGATCTTCATGACTGACAGGAAAATATAGCAGTAGGAGACCAGGACTCCAATAATGGAGCTTGACTCAATGAAACCGAAAATGATGAATATCACCAGCTCATTGATCTGAGTATCTGAGCAAGACAGCAGGAGGAGAGGAGGAACATCGCAGAAGAAATGATTAATCTCGTTGGACCCGCAGAAACACAGGCGGAATGCGAATGCTGTGTTTACCAAAGCATCCGCCGTCCCCGCCAGGTACACCCCAGCCACTAGCAGGGAGCACAGCCTGCTGGACATGTGGGCCATGTAGAGCAAGGGGCTGCTGATGGCCTGGTACCGGTCGAAGGCCATCACGGCCAGCAGCATGCACTCAGAATCCACGAACATACAAAAGGTGAAGAACTGCAGTGCGCAACCAGTAGTGGAAATCGCTTTCCTAGGAGCTAAGAGATCCACCAGCATCTTGGGTCCGACTGCAGTGGAATAACTGAGGTCGCAGAAAGACAGGTGGCTGAGGAAAAAGTACATGGGTGTGTGGAGACGGGCATCCATCCTAATCAGGATGATCATTCCGAGATTCGCTAGAAGATTGATGAGGTACACAAGGAGGAAGATGGCGAACAGGGGCACTTTGAGATTGGCGCTATTGGTGATGCCCGATAAAATGAACTCACTGAAGGAGGAACAATTCCCCGCGTCCATTCTTCTTTCTTGGATAGTCTTGCAAACTAATTCTAAAAGACAAATAAACATTTTTTTCTAAAGTTGTATTCATTGATTTTTATTTATTTATTTTTATTGGTATTTTAAAAGTTCTATTCATTTTTACATAGTTAAAATTTATTGTTTCGTCCGTGGTGCTATATAGACCAGTCTATGCTTTTAGTAATTATAGTATGCTTCTTTTGCAGTTTTTGTACATCTATACTTTGACTCTCAACCCTAAATTTGGTAAGGCAGTATTACGGCTCATGCCTAGATGCTCTTCTAGAGCCTTTTGCACTCGTTAGGTGAGGCTTTGGGGAGATGGGTGGGTCCTGTGTGTGGGGTGCCAGAGTAGTCCATGGCTTGGTTTTGTATAGTTCTCGCTGTAGGTGGTACACGTACTGAAAGGGGAAGAGCTGGCTTGGGTACGGATGGCAGCAGTCAATAGGGTCGTCACACAGACTGAATGAAAAGGAAGGGAAAGACGGGAAGCTTGCCACTTCCTGCTTGCTGTGCATAGGCTGTTTCTCCGCTCCTCTGCCCTTTTTCCTTGCCATGCTTTCTTGGAAACAGCTGAAGTGGACTGAAACATCCACATAATGTAAGCTGTTAGGAATCTTTGTTTTCTTTTTTTTTTTTTCTTAAACTACGTTTTTAAAACTTATTTTTTATTACTTTTAATAAGTAACTACAATGTGACAGTTTCAAAATACATTAGCAGTACATTCCCAAGAATTGATACAGTACACATTGCTGTCCTCGTTGTAGTTATACAGAGCACAGAGCGTAGACATGATAAATTTCCTAATGGTTATTAGTACAATAGATTTCTTCTCTTTGATCTAAGAGAAGGTGGTTGTATGCATAGTCAAATGTTCCATAATTGCAGTGGGTTACTGGCAAAATCGGCAGTGTTGGAAGCTGTTGATTTTTGAGCCTTTCATAGCTCAGCATACTAAACTACCCTTATGTTTTATGCATCATGTTCAAACTTTTCTGCTGGGTGGTTAAGGGCAAGTTAAAGCAAGACCTTCATAACAAAACGTGTAGTTTTTGTATCTCCCAAGGTCAGTCACATCCCCTCAGGATTTACTTTGGAACCACGTACAGTGCCTTGAATTCTTAAACCATATTTAATCTGCACTTAGACACAATAGTAAGTTCATCATTCTACCTAACGTAATGCAGCTGTCGTGCAAATATTCAGACATTCAATAATCCCTTTTCTAATAGCCCAATAACTCCAGGATTTTTCAACAGTCAAGGTCCAAGTCTTTTCTGAGACACAAGGCAACCCTTGGCTGTGAACCTTTTTGAAAAATCAAAGTCAGGTTGCAGAATGTCAACCTTTACTGACACAGGATGAATAGATATATATATTTAATTCTTTGTACAATTGCTAATTATCAGCAGCACAGATTACTTTTTCTACTTGTAATTTTCTTTTTAAAATACAGACAATTATGCTCCTAATTGCAACTATTTAAAGTATATTTCATCTACTGAAAATAACAACAACAAAAATCTAAGGTGGCAGAATGAGGAAATCTGATTAAATCTAGTTGCTGTTGAAGTGAGATGTTACTCTGGGTACAATTGTTAATTTCTCTGATCTCTATTATCCTTTACTTCAGGGAGTAAGTATGCATTTTCAATGCATCGAGATTTCTGTACATTTTCCAAGTAACATGTATAAACATCAGTCATGGGGGTACTCTGGAGCAAGAGGCAGGAACTAGGCACCTGGCATTCTTAGAAACGTCACCACAGATGAAGACTAACTTCAGCTATGGTGTTCCTCAAAATTTTTGATTGGTTTTAGAAAGTATTGCGTTTCTGTATGTCTTAGTTACTCTTCTCTCGTTACTGGCACAAATACCCAACACTCTTAATAAGGAAAGGAAAGGCTTATTTAGCTCACAGTTACTGGAGGTTCAGTCCATGTTTAGCTGACTCCAAGGCAGAGAGGCACATGGCAGAAAATAACCTTTCAGGATGGCTGGCAAGAGCAAGTGCACTGGGAGATCTAGCAGTTGCTCAGTCAGCTAACTTCTCTTCCTACCTTACATGGAAATGCAAATCACCTGCCCCAGGGGAGAGGCAGCACCCATTTCCACAATAATCAATTACAAATTCCGGAAGCTGCCCCATGGTCACAGGAGGCTTTGGGGGAACACCTAGACACAAACCATAACACTGTGGAAACACTGAACATATTGCTGATTAGTAAAAGGCAAGTCATACTTTTCTGTCTCATGGCTAATGTGACCTTTAGTGTTTTATAACACAGTACCCAATGTGCCTTGCCACTCACTCCGGTGTTCTATTTATTCTAAGGACAGACTGGAGCCAAATCTTGACATGTTACAGAGAAACTGTACAGTAGAAGTGTGTGCACAGTAATGTAGCGCATGATATAGTATAATTTAGTAGATTTTAGATTTTTTTGTTTTCAAGATGATATCAGTATGAGGAACAGTAAATAGTTCTGGGATGAAATGGCTTCACTACATTATGTGTATGTGCATGCTTTCATGAACTTGCAGGATGTCAGAAAAATAGAACACAGGAAATGTATATCGGAGCATCTATCTTTCATTTCTTAATTACTGGTGTTTCAGTTTGATAACTATGGCGTGTGGCTCATATGGAATTCTAATTGCATATGTTGTTATTTATAATGTCATACAATTGTAACTTACTAACCCAAAGAAACAGTGCAGCCAGTGAATTCCCATAGGCCCCTGCACAATGACGAGGTGAGCAAAGGCTTGCCTATGGATATAGGTTAAAATACAGCTAAAATGTTGCTCTGTGGGTAACCAGGTCAGTCAGAGTTTTCTGTTTCTAAATAGAAAATGCTATTTTGAAACACTTTGGTGTCAGTGACTTATGTATGGCCTGGTTTATAGCAGCCCAATTTCTCATAGCTAAATCTTGGAAACACCCTAAATGCCCATCAATGGAGGGATGGATAAAAAGATGTGGGATTTTTACATAATGAAGTATTATTCAGCTATAAAAAAGATGAATTCCAGGTTTTTGTAGATAAATGGATGCAGCTAGTGCCTACATGGGGAAGCGCACTAACTCAGATCCACGTGTGTGAATGCCATCTTGTCTCACTAGTGTGAGAGCCTGACAGAGCAAATACAATCTGAAAGGCACAATAGATACCGTGAAAGGCAAACATTTGTTCACTTGGAAGGAAAAACTGGGATGAGGAAAAGGAGAAAAGAAGGGGAAAAGCTATGTGTAGGTATAGGTGCAGATAGTTTGGATAATCGTATCTCCAGTTTCTGCTGGTCTTTTGAAAAGGACAGTTAATGCTTAAATTTTTTGTTCGTTACTTTTGAACTTCTTATAGCTTTCTGTTATTTTTTATCTTTAAACCAGCCTTGCATATTTATATCTGCTAACCTGAACAACTAACTTGAAGGTAGCATCATGCAATCCAGCAACCACTGTTGAATTCCTATTACTTTGTTTCGTCAAATGTATCATTTCTAGTGCTGTTCTTTTTCTGTTACCAGTTCATATTCTTTACAAAATAATCAAAAAAGTAACACGGTAGCTTAAATTAACTAAACTTCCATAAAATAACTCAGTTGTAGATCCTTTCTTACAGGCAGTTTCTGCCTCACAGCTTCAACCTTGGAAGCTGAGGAGCTTACCTGAGCAGAGCAGAGCTTTGGTAGCTGGGGACCAGGAGACAGCGCATCAGCATAGAGGTCGAACTGGGGAGATAAGCTCTGGAAAGCAACCTCCCACAGGCCTTGTGATGCACACAGATGTGCTTAATTATATTTATAGTTCTGTGTTTCCCTTGTGTATACATCAGTGCTCTCTGGCAATGACTGAGCTGTAATTCTTCACTATTACCCCTGAAATGGTCTGTCATGATCAAAACTGCAATTTTAAAATATAGTAAGAAATGACTGTATATGTGTTTGAGTCTTTGAAATATGATCTGTATGATTCTTATCCAAGGAAAGCAGAATTTCATGAAATCATATAGGTCCCTAATTTCCCAATTCTCTTTTATTTTTCAAGTTTTCTCTCCTGTGTGAGTCTTTTCATGAATTTGCCAACCACTATATGTGCTAAAAGTTTTTCCACATTGTTTACATAATAGGGCTTCTCCACAGTGCGAACCCACTCATGTGTCTGGCAAATAACACGGTGCTGAACCCTTTTCCACAATGTTTACCTACGCGTGGTGTTCCAGCATTGTGAGTTCTTTCGTGTACTTGCTAGGTATCTTGTCTGCTGAAAGCTTTTCCACATTGCTTATGCATATATGGTTCCTCCTTAGAGTGACTTCTTTCATGTCTGACGATCACTGTGCATGCTAAAACATTTTCCACATTGCTTATATAAAGATTTTATCCCCAATCTCAGTTGTTCCATGAATTATTATTTCCTAATGAATTATTAGGAAAGGGCTTTTCATAGTCTTTACCTACGCAAGCTTTTTCTCCAGAGTGAGATTTTTCATGTGTCCAATTATCATGGAATGTATTAGGACCTTTTCCACCTGGTACACATAAATACATATTCAGTTCACTGTGACATCTGTCACTGGTTTGCATACTATTGTGCATAATGAATGGTTTCACCTTTACCTCACATACATACAGTCTCTCTGCAGTGGTCTGTTTTTCAGTGTAACCTGAGTAGGATTTTCCACATGGCATATGTTCATGAGGTTTCTCCCCAGGACTTGTCCTTGCCTATTTTGGAAAGGAGTGGAGTTTTGTACAGGCTTTTCCACGTTGGCTACCAGCAGGCATCCGCTTTTGAAATCTTCGCTGCTCATAGTGATTGATGAGCCAATCTGCTGATGAATGATCAGCCAGTGGCCTTGTAGAAGGAGCGCTTCAAGATAATTATTAGAAGGTAATGTTTTACCACACTTATTTTGTCAATGGCTTTATAGATTTTATTTTAAAGAGTAAAAACAGGATGAAAAGCAAAAACGAATAGCATAAACAAAGACAGAAGCTGAGGCACATACAACACTACATGTGGTGCATATTCAGCGGCTGTGTCTCTATTTTTCTTTCCCCTCTTGCTCATCACTTGCGACACTCTCTAGCACTGTGGCTCAACGCCTTATTACTTTTGGTTTGTCTGGTACAGTTCTGCCTTGAGATTGTCAGAGGGCTTACAGGAATCACGTGTGCACCATAAGCTTTTAGAGTTGACTGCAACTTATGGCTGCGAGCATGAGGAAAGACAACCAGAGGTAAAGTAGGCTAACATCACAAGAAAACTCTCAAGGGTAATCTTCCTCCTCATATTCTATGGTACTGATTCTTTTTAGTCTTTCCTATACTTTCTGTCTTTTAAGATATCAATGTGATTACCACTCCTTTAAATTATATGTATCATCTATTATCTATCGTCTATCTATCTATCTATCTATCTATCTATCTATCTATCTATCTATTACTTATTTGTCTGCCTACCCATGCTTACAACAATGAAGAAATTTAAGTTGATGCTATGATTACGTTCCATAACGAATCCTGTCCCTTCCCAAGTTTTGTTCCCCTCATTCGTGCCTCTTTCTTTCAGTCCGTAAAACCTCTGTTAGCATTTTCTCCAGGACCTGCCCGCAGCCGTATCCTCCTGGCTCCTGCTCGCCCTACTTCATGCATATGGATGCATTACTTTTCTTGATGCATATCCCACTGCAAGGAGTAGCTCTGCGGCATAGATGCTCAGCCCAGCATCTGTTTCTCCCTCTCGCAGCTTTCCTTTGTAGTCCATCCTCTCCCGGATTCAGTGACTTCCCGTGTGTCGTATCACCTTTTTCGTCTAGGCGTTCGCTGCAGCCATTGCACTCAGCATCCAGACTCTGTCGGCTCCAGCTCCCAGCCGGGTTTCTCACAGCTGCCGGACCCCAGGACTTGGCTGTGTGCTTACAGACTAACATGCCTCAGACCCTACACACTCTTGAGAACACATCTTATGACCCAGAATTTAATTTAGTCATCATTTGCAACCTGTTTCTAAACCGATTTTGAAAAAAGTCTTTATACCTGTTAGCCTCCTACGACACTTAACTGCACACAGAGCAGTGCGTGGAGCATGAGACAAAAGCGACCCAGGAGGAATGGCTTGTCATAGCTTCTCTGCATCACTTTTCCCTCTGCACATACAGAATCCTACCAAAAACAGTCTACCGTATCTATTTGCTTTACTCAGAATGTAGACCAGGGTGCACGTGATGATAAAGAAACAAGACACTGCTGGATAAGACTTAATGAATAATTCTTGAAGAGGCCTGGAATACATCCACAAACTGTCACAAGGCAAGAGAAACTATGAGTCTTCAGAGTATACCCGCGATTCCAGTGAGATGTAGCATATGATAATCATTTGATTCGGAAAGGAAATTCCGTAAAAACAGGAAGATGTGAATGGTTGATGGAGGCATCCTGGCATGAGTGGGTTTGAAGAGGCAAGCTACAGTGTGCACGTTTATACATGGGACTGAAAGCCAGTCAGCGAATTCGTGTGAGTTATGCTGATTTTCTTTCACCAAAATGGGATTCTGGTGGTGCCAGTGATTTTTCCATTCCCGAGAGCGCTTATAAAATGAAGAAGGAAACGAAAAATTGAAAGCATGTGAGAAGGGGCAGGCCAAGCAGAGGGTGCATCTGCCTCTGAGATAAATATTAAGACTTTCACTTCTAAAATAATGGAAATACACACCATGCAAGTAATGTGAGAGCCCAGGTATACTGCGAGGCACTCGCACTCTTACATTTGGGAATTCTCTATCCGTGGATTTAGAGGCTATCCATGTTATATTAACTTTTGATCAGAAACAGAGATCACCAGGTGCAGGGTCCAGGGTTTGATCCCCGGCATGTGGTGTTGGTCCCATCCCTGGGGTGCACTGAGAAGGCAACTGAGATAGGGTGTGGTGGCATGAACCTGCAATCTCAGAACTTGGGAAGCTGAAACAGGAGGATCAGTAGGAGTCTGATCTATGTAGGGAGACCCTGTAGACCTTGTGTTAAAAATAAAACAAAGAGAAAATAAACAGAAATGAAAGGACATTGTTCAAATTGCTTGGCCCAATTATTATATTAAGATAGCCTTTTCTTATTAATTAGTCTTCTAAAGGCATTCATGACATCCTTGTTTCTTAGACTGTAGATGAGGGGGTTCAGCATGGGTATAATCAGTGTATAGAACACAGAAGTCACTTTGTCAGTGTCCGTTGAATGGCCAGCACTCGGACGCAAGTAAATGAAGATGAGAGTGCCGTGATAAATTGTGACCACCATCAGGTGTGAGGCGCAGGTGGAGAAGCCTTTCCTTCGTCCTTCTGCTGACCCTGTTTTAAGGATAGCTGCGATAACCCAGGCATAAGAGAGTAGGACTGTTAGAAGACAAGTAGCTTCCTCCAAGCTGGCAAACACCAGCAGAATGATGTCATGCACATATGTGTCAGTGCAGGACAGAGATAAGAGTGTAGAGGTATCGCAAAAGAAGTGGTTTATTTCCTTGGAGCAGAAATCCAGAAGGAATGTATTTGTAGTGTGAATAACTGAGCTCATAGTGCCCCCCAGAAATGCTCCAAGAGCAAGCTGGCAACAGACCCTCTTGGACATCACAACAGTGTACAGCAGGGGGTTGCAGATTGCTATGTACCGGTCGTAAGCCATGGCAGCCAAGAGGAACGATTCTGTGTCAACCAGAGAGCAGAAAAAATAAAACTGGGCAGCACAGCCATGGTAAGAAATGGTCTTCTCGTCAGAAATCAAGTTCGCCAGTAATTTGGGGGCAGTGACAGAGGAGTAGCACACATCCACGAAGGACAGCACGCAGAGGAAGAAGTACATCGGGGTGTGCAAGTGCGAGCTGACTGTGATTAGCAAGATCATGCCGAGATTCCCCATCAGGGTGACACAGTAAATGGAAGAGAACGCAGCGAAAAGCAGGTGCTGAAACTCCGGGTGGTCACTGAAGCCCACGAGAAGGAACTCCGCCCTCACGGTGCCATTCTCCAAGAGCGTCATCTGCCGAGCTCCGCCGTGTCTGGAGTGGTGACAGAGCAAGGGGAGTGGTAGCGATTCCTGGATGCTGACCAAAGATAAAAGAGAAAAAGTTAAAAAAAAAAAAAGTAGGACAGTGAATTTAAATCCTCTCGGGCCTTCTCAGAGCAGTGAGCTATGTCTACACTTAGTGTGGCCTAGGCCTACTTCTTCATTTTTCTTCTCTACAAAAATGAATTAAAATGACATTTTGGATACATATAATGATCACATTCACCGAATGTGGCTGCATGTGATGGATCTTAATGCCTCTTTTTCCCACTCTCCCCCTTTGTACAAGTCCTTATTTACACAGGCTTTCCTTCCATCTTGTTCTTCTCTTTTCTTTCCTCTTTGTGCCTCCCTCCTTCCTAGGGATCCTTCCCATTTAAACAATTTCTTCCCATTTCACCATATCCATGATACATTTTAGCCCTCATTTACACCTCTGGCTCCTCATACCAGAGAAACAAGGTGGTATTTACACATGCGTGTGTCCATTGGATTTCCCCTGAGTGTGGACTTAAGGTCCATCCATCTTCCTGGAAATGGTTTATCATCCTTTATGGCTGAGAAGTACTCTGTGTACAAAAACACATCCCATGAATTCTTTATCCATTCATTGGTTGATGGATATTTGAGCTATTCCCAAGATTTAGCTACTACAAACTGTGCAGTGATAAATGTAGACATGCATAAGTAGCCGTAGTACTATGCTTTTAATTCTCTTGGGCAAATGCCCAGAAGGGAAATAGCTGGGTCAAAAGAAACCTCTAATTTATTTTTTGAGGAACCTCCCCACTGATTTCCACAGTCACTACACCAGTCTACAATTCTGCCAGTGGAGGATGGCTCCTTCCCCCACCCTGCACCTCACCAGGTTTTGTTATTAGTCAAATATCAAAACAGAGACACTAAATCTGCTGAGAGCGGAAATAGGTAGAACTCTTGAGGACAATGGTGTAGGCAGAGATGTTATGAACAAAACTTCGATTGTATGGGAAGTATTACGAAGAATCGACCCCTGGATCTCACTAGAAAGCTTTTGTTGCAAGAACCTGAAAGAGAAAAAGCGAAAGGGCACAGTAGACACTGTAAGAGGGAAGGAGACTGTTCAACCGGCTGGAACAACTGAGACAAGGGAAAGCAGAAAGAAGGAAGGGCGAAAAATATGCCGCCTTGCTTAATTTTACTGCTGATTTCTGCTGGTCTATTGAAAGGAGCAATTAATGCTTCATTTTTTTTCCTTCTTTTAAATTTTTTGACCAATTTTACAATGCTTGTATCTGGCAATCTAAACAAATACTAAGAAGACATCAGTATGCAACATTCAGCAACCAATTCAACAACCACTGTTCAATTCCTATCATTTTGTTTAGTTAAATTATGTATTGTTTCTGATTTTTAAAATTATTTTTATTTAAAAAAAATCGGAAAGGGGAAATAGTTCAGTGCACAAGGTCCTGAGTTTGAGGCTGGCCAGATACCTCAGTGGACCAAAGTGTGCGCAGGCGGGTGCAGGGGTGAGGGGCTCGATCCTCAGGCCTGCATGCTGGCTCTGCCTGCCCCTGGGGCACACTGAGATATCAAATGAGACTGGGCCTGGAGGGGCGCGCCTGTGATCCCAGCTCTCGGGAGGCTGTAAACAGGCAGATCACTAGGAGTGCAATCTAGTAGTGAGACCCTGAACACCCTATAGACCCTTCCCTAAAAGAAAAAAAGAAAAAAAAAGAAGAAGGAAGAAAGAAAAAAGAAAAGGTACTGAGTTCAAACCCTGGTAATACTAAAAAAAAAAAAAAAACAAACAAAAAACAAAACAAAAAAAAACCTTTGCACAGCAAAAAGAGAAAGAAATCAACAGGGTGAAGAGACAAATCTCAGTTTGGGAAAAGTTTTTGTCACCTGTTCCCCAAACAAAGGACACATGTCAAGAACATATGTCAAGAATTCAAAACAAGTCATAACTCCAAAATTTAAAGACTCACCCTAGAAATGGGTGTCTGAATGAATACATACTTCTCAGATTAAGAAACCCAAATGGCAGATAGATATATGAAAAATATTCAACACTATATTCATTAGATGCAAATTAAAACAATCCTGAAATTTCCACCTAGAATGGCTCTCACCAGTCACATTCTTGTTACAGTTTTTTTTTTTTTTTAGCATTGAACAGCATCAGTGTGAAACCAGTTACACAACCTTAGGCCTGGAAATTCATTTTGCATCTCTCTCTCTCTCTCTCTCTCTTTTTCCTCCCATTTGTTGTCCATGTCGAGTACAAGTGGACGGTCACCCTGGGATAAGAAACTCTGAGTGCAGAGCTTCTGCTCCCTTCTGTGCCATTGGAGAAAAGCACTAGCAGTCCAGGTGGAGGCTTGTGCATGGCACAGATCTGTGCCTTAGCAGCACCCTGAGCTGTGGCTTCTGCAGAGGCTACCAAGCTATCATTCAAATTGTTTGAAGTGTGTGGATAAATGAGCCTGGAGAGTCTGAGTTGGGCACCTTGATGACTGCATACTAAATGTGATCTGAAGTAGCTGCACGATTAGCCACCACGTGTCAGTTTTCTTCTGCACATGAGCAGATGGTTAGCGCCGCCTTTCTCATGAAATGAGTTAAATGAATCCCCCTCTATAACCTTGAGAGACTTCCTATGTTGTTCACTCACTGTTTTTATGTAACAATGTATTGATATTCCGTGAATATGCACATCTGTTTGGTTTTTAAGGTGAAGACTGAGCTGTGGAGTAGCAGTTTGTCATACTCACAAATTTCCTATAGCCAATCCAGGTAGCAAATGTAGCCAGGAATATTCCTACACTTTCTGGAGTGGAAAGCTGTAAAACAAAAATTAAATAAGCTTACTGGCTCATTCCTCTAAATTATTATTGTCTTTCATTATCCTGGATCTATTTTGCTACTGTGAAAAGCTCAGACAAGCCATCCCAGTGAAGATATTTGCCCCGATACAATGAAGATATTTGTCCAGTGTAGATATAACTGATTTGTCTACTCACCATGGATAAGGCTTTATATGCTTTTGCTATTTATTTGTGAATGTTTTATCTTTAAAATTAGAGGATTTTTTTTGGCAAGGTGTGGTGGTGCATGCCTGTAATTCCAGAACTTGGGAGGCTGAGGCAGGAGGATCATTACAAGTTTGAGATCAGGATGGATGACAAAGAGCTCAAAGACCTAACCTGTGTGGTGAGGCCCTATCTCAAGAGGGGAAAAAATTAGAGTTTCTAAAATTCCACTTAGTACTAGCTTTAAAATTTAATCATGGATAAGGTAAACATTATGCACATGTATATTTTGCAATTTAAGGTGGGTGGTGGTAGTGGTAGTGGTGGTGGTGGTGGTGGTGGTGGTGTGTGTGTGTGCGTGTGTGCGTGTGTGTGTGTGTGTGTGCGCGCGCGTGCATATGTGTGTGTGTGACTATATGCCCAGAGAAAGAGACAGAGAGACACAGAGAAAGAAAAGAGGTACTTTTTCCTTTGTTGTATATTTCTGCCTTTATTAGTGATTTTAAACTTTTAGTATTTTGAGTTCCTACTTTAAAGTTTTCCTCTCATTCTCAGATAATAGCGTTGAATTTTCAGAGAAAAAATGGTTCATAGAGAAGGAATGGCCACCTCGGCACAAGAGTGCATCCGCGTCTCTCTCCCTCTCTGCCATCGTCCTCGCTGTGGCCCCTGCAGCTAATCACGTCACATGTCCTTATGTCCCTAAGGTCGCTACGCTGTTCCAAGTCATCCTCGTCTCAGGTACCTTCCCCATACAGCAGTGGTTCCTCAGCCTTACCTTTAAAACAAGAGCCTGTGTCTGCTTCCTCCCGTGTTGCTACTGCCCCCTGCCGGCAGGCACTTCCCCACAGGTGCGCACTTCAGTTCTCCCCTTCTCTCTTCAGTTACTGAAGTAGTTTCTTTTCTTTCTTTTTTTCTTTTTCTTTTTTTTTTTAATGTATTTGGTACAGGGTTTCACTATGCAGCTTGGATTCACAGTGATCCCCCTATTTTCAGCCTCCCTAACACTGGGATTACAGCTGTGCGCCACCACTCCTGGTGTCGACGGCCAGCTAGGTATGCCAGGGTGGGGGACCGGCATGGCATGTGGTGCCAGGCATGGAATCCTGGTCGCTGCACTTGCCTAAGCAGGTTCTTAGTCTACTGAGCTATCTCTCCAGCTCTGAAGTAGGGTTTTTGTTCCAACAGCATTAATGTTATTTTGTTTAACATTGCAAATTATATTTTTGCTTTCAAAGACTATTAATATAACTCCTTTTATGCTAAAATCTCCACCTTTCCTGGCTTCTCTACATCTGCATTTCTCTTGTTTGTGCTCCTAATCCTCAAAAGTCCCCGCTGGTCCCCTGTTACAGGGGGGTGGCACTGTCCTAGGGCTTCCTTCGGAGCCTACTTCTTTTCTCTTTCTGTGGCTAATAACCCAGTTCCCTTTCTGAACTCACCCCTTATGCACCAGCAGCTTTTCTACGTTTGCTCCACAACCCCAGGCCCAGCTGTGAGGCATCATGGAATAGGCACATAAGCATAAGAATCTCAGAACAACATGCAGTTGCCATCCCGTCCCACTTCCAAGTGTGTTGTAAGATTCCTGTCTTGTCCGTCCCTGCACCCTGGTCTAATCAAGGAGCTTACCATTCCAAGCGCTAGCGATTCAACGGTGGGAAGTGTCAAGGCTGACCTTGCCGCAGCCTCCTTGCATTCTGGGATCGCGGGTTTATGATGCCCCACGTTTCTAACTTTCAGGTCTGACCATAAAATTCAACATCAGAAAGAAATTACTAAGGCCAGCCAGATAGTTCAGTGGACTAAAGCACCTGCTTAGGTAGGCGCAGGGACTGGGTTCTATCCCCGGGATGCTGTGCCAGCCCCTCCCAGGGACGTGCTGTGATGATGATTGAGAATGTGCATGGAGGTGCGCCTGCAATCCCAGGACTTTGGAGTCTGAAAATAGGAGGCTCAGTACGAGTCAGGTCTGTGCAGTGAGACCCTTTAGGTCCTGTACTATATCATCTATGTCTCCATCTCTATCTCTATATCTATGTCTATATCTATATCTATCTATATCTAATCTATATCTATCTATATTATATATATATGAAATTACTTTATTCAGAGAATGCTACTTACAATACCTGCTTCAAAACTGAAAGAAAGTAAAGGCTGCAAAATTAGGTATGAAATCCAAATAGAAGAATGGAAGGAAAATTACCAGAAAAAACAAAATATTAAGGAAAGAGAGCAAAACATCGGCTGAGTAACTTGTTGTGTGAAATTGGCATGGGACAACAGAGGATTCCTAATGAATCCTGTATGATATAATATTGTTATAAGGTGTAAATATTAAATTCTAGTATTCAGTTTTGAATTACTCCCTTAATGACAGCATCCAGTGCCTAACAGTAATGCTGAAGATTGATAGCTGTTGATATAATTGCCTAACAGTAATGCTGAAGATTGATAGCTGTTGATATCATTACCATAAGACAAAAATGAAGTGATGTATGTATATATATATGTGCATATATGTATATATATGATATATATATATATATATATTTAACATTAACAACGTGTGCTGTTACTATGCTTCGATGCCAACTCAGCACCTAACAGTGCCCAAGGTGGCCCTAAAAATGACCTAGGGAGACAGGTCATTCACAGGCTGGAGAGGGCCAAGAAATGCAGACAGGGTGTGTGCCGTGAGCACCTGTATAGAAGGTGACCACCTCAAGTCCCACCCAGCCCCACCTCCCAAGATCAGAAGTGCACTTACCAGGTCACTGGCTTTATGGTTGCTACGTAGTTCATTTTCTTCCTCCAAAATAAATTGGGTGTGTAAGGCAGAGCTCAGCACTTGTCGTGCTGCCTGTGGGGTGGGACTGCTGTGTTCACAGAAGGGGCCTGTGCCTCCTCGAGGGGGGCTCTGCTTTCCTTGGGGAAGCAAGACGCAGCATGATCCAGTGTAACCCGGGACGAGGATCTGGAGTCCGCTTTTGTTTGTTCTCTCATCAGATCCCCGGAACCAAACTCCGATATCTACGTCTCCCAGTGGAAAAAATACGTGAGCAATTAAGCAACTGCACTACGGGACTCATTAGACACAAAGAGAAATGATATAATGTTTGTTTGAGATTGTCTGGAGAATGTATTTTGACTTCCCAGATGGCAGGTTATAGAAAAAACTGGGTATGGATGTTTGTGATTTCACTCAATTTAATCAACTCAAATCAGTCTCAGAGGGGCTGGGGAGATAGCTCCATGGCACAAGTGCTTGCCTGGAAAGTGCAAGATTGTTTGAACCCAGGTCCCCCCCCCCCAAAAAAAATCAATCTCAGAACACTCTATGCACAGATATGGAGGGATAAACTTGAAATAGGCTGAAATGTATCTATTTAGCAACTTAAGATTGGGGATCTCAGAAGTCAACCTGTGGAAGAAAAACCAGTTATGAAAGAATTGAATCAATATGACACATACTCTGTTGTATTTGTCTACATTAATCTGAAGTTCTATGCAGACCAGGTCAGATTAAAAAGCAATCTCTCTCTCTCTCTCTCTCTCTGTCTCTCTCTTTCCCCCTCTCCCTCTCCCTTTCCCTCTCCCCTCTCTCATCTCTATCTCTATGCCGATATTTTGCTCTAGGCACAATTCTAGTTATAAAACAGAGAAGCATAGGTTCAGCTGGACACTAGTAAGTTTTTAAAAAATATATAGCATTGCAAAGCAGCCTAAGAAATTACCTGAAGGCCCGACTATGTGCTTGAGAATGAGATTTAGAGGCAATGCGTTGCCCAGTAAAGATACGCTACAACTCACGTATACACGTGGACACAGGTGTCTTAAGTTCCAGTTCGAGGAGCTTCAGCAGCTTTAAGTAACGAACTTGAGTTTCTAAGCAGACACATTGGATGTTTTTGGAATGTAGTAGAGACACTGTTTTTTTTTTTTTTTTTTTGAAATTTTTATTTATTTGATACAGGGTCTTGCCACACAGTTCAAACTCGTAGTGATCCTCCCATCTCAGCCTCCCCAGCGACGGGATTGCAGGAGCCTGCCACCATGCCCTGTGCAGGGGCCATCGCAGCATGCAGTGCAGAGGGTTGGACCCAGGTCCTTGCACTTTGTAGGCAGACAATTAGACTGCCAAGCTACTCCCCCAGCCAAGAACTCCCTGTTTTAAGGCACAGTTGTCTTAAGCATAGATGGAATTTACTGATAAACTTTTATTGCTATATATCTACTAAATCTTGATCAGTATATGTATACGATATGTTAAGAACACATTCATCCTCTCATCCTGGTAACCACACACACACACACACACACACACACACCACCACCACCACCACCACCACCACATCACATCTTAATCATTTTCTCTTCTCTCCCCTTCCCCTCCCATTCCTCCACCTCTAAGCCTAGGTTCCCCTCTCCTTTTGCATAAAGTGTACTAATTAAAATCTGGACACAGATCAATTAAGAGAGGACCTAGGGATTCAAACTGTATGGTAAAACATATATCTTTCTCTAACTCTCTGTTCTGTCTTCTTTATTGACTTGAACCTCAGAAAAGTTCTCTCTTTTCAGGAGAGAGAGCCTTAAATTATGCAGAGCTCCTGTCAGCACAGCTAGTCTCAGCAGAAACTCCTCTTCCTGTTAATTCCAGAAAGCTTCCACCGTTGGGTCACTAGCTCACTGGTGTTGACCCCAGAGACGATCACTGGTCCTAGGTCAGTGACAGTGAACTCTGGGCCAGATGCGTCGGACGCATGACAGTGCCAGTTAAGATAAGAAAGTTTGCAATGAGACAGGAACTCTAACCTGATACGAGGATAAAATGAGAAACTCATCTCCAACTCTACAGCTTATCAGAGGTGGAATGAATACATTGGTTAACATGGTGAAACGAACTGGTGCAGCTGCTCTTCAGACATGTCTGAGCAGCACTTGAGGCGCCATAATTATCTCTAGAGGTAGCTTGGGGAGGTACCTATGGAGTTACCTTGGGAACGCAGAGCTAGGACAGTATTAATTATTTCTGAAGTTGCCTTTGAAGCAATCTTCCTTGCTGCTGGTGAAGTCCAACAGGCTCTGCTTAGAAAAGTCTCTATGTTGGTAGCATATAGAAACCCATAATTACGCACTCCAGGGAAAGGGACTGAAGGTCCGTGGTTCAAACCACGATGCCTCCAAAGTAGGAACTGCAGATCCTAGAAGACACTGAGTAAGTAACTTGTTGACATGAGAAAGTGTGAGCCGCTGGCAGTGTTCTTCCAGATAGAAGAGACTGACGCTTCCTGTGAGGACAGCAAGATTGTTCCCTGAGAACACATTGGAAAAAAAGTGGACGCTCAAGAAAATATCATGAGTTTGGCAGAACCAGGAAACGTGAAAGCATCAGATAGACTGAAGAACCCAGATTCTATGACAGATTAGCCAATCGGGAACAAAACAATAAATCCTCGCAATCCTCCTGCCTCAGCCTCCCGAGTGCTGGGATTACAGGCGTGAGCCACCACGCCCGGCTTCCCCAACATTTTATAGAGGCCATGATAGAAGGTTCACTTCGAAGAGTGACTGAGTGCAGAGACTGGCAGAGCGCACAACTGATTTATAAAACATCGGCGGTGAAATGGGCCAGGGAGGACTGCAGAGATCTGGCCAGGAAAATAGAGAAAGGGCGACCACATATGTTATTTTCCATAGTTCGATCATAAATGGCAGGAACATTGCATTTGCAGTGGACTGTAGATGTTCCATGGGAATAAAATGCAACAGATGGATTTTCACCTTAATATTTTCTTATTTTATGTTATTTTGAATGGTCAGCCATCATGGCTCCCCCTCTCCTCCCCCAGCTTGATGTAGCAAGGCTTTGGTCTCCCTAGGAGCGAGCCGAGGTGTGGAGACAGTCAGGGTTTCCCTGTACACTGACTTGAGACTACTTCAATAAGAGTGCACATTTTTTTTTTAAAAAAAGAAAACCAGAAAATGAAGTCTGTGTCAGAAATGCAGGTACTTATGAGATTATTAAATGATTAATAATGGTGAAGAGGGACAGAGACAGGGACCCGGAGACAAAGAGTGAGTTGCATTTGAGAGGCTAGTCGAAGCATCTTGTAGCTGTCATGTGATTGGGTTTTCCTAGGATTGCTGTGAAATAACAATTATTATTCTCCCTATTTTTGACTTTCGGTGGCATGTGGTTTTCTAAACACACTTTGTGTTGTATCAGCTACCAAAACGATAAAGGAAAAAAAGCGACACATAGCACATCCACAAGCCTGGAACCTCTATATTGTGTGCAAGATTTTGTTTTTTAATTCAACAGTGGTTTCTGGATAGCATGATGTTATCCTCAAATTAGTTGTTCAGATTGCCAGATATAAACATGCCAAATTTGGTTTGAAAGATGACAAGAAAAAGTTATAAGAAATTAAAAAGAAAAAGAAATAAGCATAAAAAGAAAAAAAAAAAAACTTAAGCATCAACTGCTCCTTTCAAAAGGCCAGCAGTATGATTTGGATAATGGTACTGCTTATTTCTGCTACCCTTTTGAATGCTCTTCACTGTAAAATACCAAGAATTCATTTTTTAAAAGTATTTCATTTTCTTTAAAGCTAGTAAGTACCATGAGTCCTTCATTAATGGTTTGAAAGTTTACAATAAGTGAAATTTCTGGATCTTGACCATACTCTCAAGCACATCAATTTAAAACATGACACATTGAGAAGTCGGCTCCAGATTTTGAAGACACTCATTCTTGCCTCTGTAAATTGAAGGCACTGGAGGATGAGTCAATAAAGACTCCCTCTTCAGTGCCCATCTGCTTGCTGTGGATGCCATACCTCTCTCTCTCTCTCTCTCTACACACACACACACACACACACACACCCACGCACACACGCACACACACCCACTCGCACACCCCCCATGGTGTCTTCCCTTTGCAACTCTGAATTCTTTTAATTTTATAAGATTATTTAATAATGACTTAATTCTTTTTTTTTTTTTTTTTGTCTTTTTGAGACAGAGTCTTGCTGTGCAGTTCATGTTGGCCTTGAGCTCACTTTTGTAGCCCAGGCTGGTCTTGAACTCATACTGATCCTCCTGCCTCAGCCTCCCAAGTGCTGGGATTACAGGCATGCGCCACCATAATGCATTTTCTAGGGGAGTCATGTGGAGCCCAGCACTTTGCTGAGAGCCTCCTTCACATCCTTGTTTCTCAGGCTGTAGATCAGAGGGTTCAGCATGGGAATCACCACCGTGTAGAACACTGTGGTCACCTTGTCAACATCCAGATCACTGCCGGAAGTGGGCTGACAATAGATAAAGAGGATCGTTCCATGGAAGACAGTGATGGCTGTCAAG
>PVJA010022516.1:0-11579 GCA_004027025.1 Myocastor coypus
TTTTTTTTTTTTTTTTTTTTTTTTTTTTTTTTTTTTTTTTTTTTTTTTTTTTTGTCTTTTTGAGACAGGGTCTCACTGTGCAGCTCAGGCTGGCTTTGAGCTCACTTTTGTAGCCCAGGCTGGTCTCAAACTCACAACGATCCTCCTGCCTCAGCCTCCCAAGTGCTGGGATTACAGGCGTGAGCCACCACGCCCGGCTGCCACTATTCTTTAATAAATGCCTCAAGTAGGAAAATTCATTTGAAGCCTGTGACTTTATTCTTGAAAGATTTTAAAATCTACCAACACTGGCTGCTTGTGGTCCCACAGAGGTCAGAATCCTGTACTATCTGTGCCACCCAGTGGGTCCTGGAGCTGCCCCTTGCCTTCTTGCCTCATGCTACTGTGAGGCCCTAGGAGAGCAAAGGTGATTTATGCAGAGAACAGCTATAACTGTCCCAAGGTCTGAATTTCCTATGAGGAATGTTATTCTCGGTCTTGGGGAGTGGCTTTGGGATATAGGAAACTCCCAGCCAGGTGTGGTAGCACATGCCTGTAACCGCAGTACTTGGGAGGTTGAGGCAGGAGGATGAGTGTGAGTTTGAGACCAGCCTGGGCTATAGAAGTGAGTTCTAGCCCAGACTGAACTGCATAGTGAGACCCTGTCTCAAAAAGACAATGAGGGGCTAGGGATATAGCTCAGTGGCATAAACACCTGCCTGGCAAGCGCAAGGTCCTGAGTTCAACCCCTGGTACCGCAAAAAAAAAAAAAAAAGACAATGAACGAACTACGAATGAATCTCCCATGTTCCCACCCTGAGTGCCTCATCTACCCACCTTCCTCCCCACCCGCTAAAAGGCTCTGCCCTCACCTGGGACAGTGAGTGAGACTGGGGGCTGGGCTGCACCTCTGAGGATGATGCTGGCTGTAGGCCCAGCAGGTCCTGAAAGAGCTGAGGGCAAGCCTGCCCTGGTGGGGCTCTCACCTTACAGTCTGCCTGAGTTGGCCAGGTTTCCCATGTAGAAATGAGCAAATTCGGCTTTGTGGGGCCCCAGGGGCTTCCGTCAAACAGCAGAGTACACCCGCTCTCAGTCATAGTGCCTAAAGCATCTTCCAGAGTGGAGCAGGAAAGATGGACGTGGCAGGTATGCAGCATTGCAGGGGGTTCTGATTCATGGCAGCCAAGTGGAGAAAGCCGTCTGTCTCCCCGCATCTGTAGGTGGCTCTGTTTAGGGATATGTGTGTAGTTGAACATGGCTTTTCCTGCCGCTTGACCTTGGGCAAGTTTCCCAACATGTCTGGGCTGCTGTGCCCATCTGGAAGTGCAGTTCGGGCTCACTAGAGCCACAGGTCTGGTCGGAGCTGCCCTTGAAGAGAAGCCTGGCCCAGTGGCTACTGGGCTTGTCACCTCAGCCTAGGAGTCGATGACACCTGCATCCAAGTGGGCCAAGAGCAATGAGGGCTCCCCAGTCTCTATCACAGTCACTGCCTGAATCAGCAACTGTGACCCAGGGTGCTGACATGTCTCCTCCCCTGGCAGCTGGCTGCCACCCATCACAGCGGAGAGGAGGTGGCTACCGCAGTGCCAGTGTGGCTCTCCGCACACCCACCCAGGTCTCATGAGGAAGAAGGCTGATGAAACTGTCAAGTTGCCAGCCTTGTTCATCACTACCCTCTGGGCATAGCCAGTATTTACCTGGTTGATGCTTCTGAATAGAAACTGGCTCCCAGAAGGCCCTGCAGAGGAAGGGGAGCCTCGGGACACCCATCCCCTCTGCAATCTGGGTCACCACCTCCACAGTCCCCAGCAGCTGTCCTCGCTGTTGAGATCTCAGTGTCAGGCGCCTTGCAGCTCAAAGCATCCGCCTTCCTGTGGGGCTGTACAGATGCCACTTGCTTCCAGCCTGCAGGCATCCTGTCCCAGGTCTTGGATCTGGCTTCTTGTCACCGTGTTTTCTTGCTCTTGGCCTTTCCCAAAGTCTGCACCATCCTGGGTGGAGCCTTCCCTGTGGTCTCCTCCTCTTTCTTAGTCACTTTTACCCAGCATTGTTTGCACTTTGGAGAAAGATGCAGGCCTTTGCCACCCCAGCCCCCTGGAAGGCATGTGACTGACTACATCGTCTCTCTCTCCTCTCTGCCCCAGATCAGTGGACCATCCCCTGCCCGGATCCTCTGTCTCCACAGACTTTGGCAGCTGGCAGATGGTAACGGGCTGTGGCAGTATTCAGGAGCGGGCTGTCCTGCACACAGACTCCTCTCTCCCTTTCAGCTTCCAAGATGAGCTCCCTAACAATTATCTGTAAGTGTCTTGCTTCAGAAGGCAGATACTCCCCTGCAGTGCCACAAGTGCTCCAGGACAGGACCTGCCAGGGAGGTGCCACCTCTGCCCCTGAGGTGTGCAAACTTCTGGGCTGCTCAGCAAATGTGTTAGGGTTTGTGCTCACTCTTCCCAGCCTCCAGACTTCTCAGTGGGTGTCGGGTATACCTCAAGGGAAAGCTGGCTGGACTTGTAGCTGCAGAAGGTGCCATTTTTGTACAGCTCTGCCTGTTGCTAGAACCCTTTGAAAGCAGAACTGGGATATGCAACCAAGCAGACAAGTGCGTGCGGGAGGCTGGAGCCAAAGGGCCGGGATTTGCGAGGCCTGTGCTCTTCCAGAGCAGAGTCCAGGCCACGCGCACACCCTGGCCTGCTAGTTTGCCTCTGGGTAAGAAAGATAATTGGGCTGCTGAAGTGTATGCTTATGGAGCCCTCTTCTCCCAAGCCTCCTAAAAGGCTCTTATTGTCGGCCTTTGCCAGAACAGAGTGTCCCCCCCAAGCCTCCTGCCCCCTGCCTGTTCTGCAGCTTGCAGGATGTCAAGCAGGAGGAGCCTCCGGAGTCCTGGGGAGCAGGGCCTGCTCCTCAGATGTGGCTGCCTGCGGGGCCCTTCTGCAAGCTGTGTACTCCCCTCCACCGTGGTCAGTGCTGGGGAGTCAACACTGCCAGCACCACAGCAGTGCTTCCAGGCCAGAGCAGTGCCCTGGGGAGTTCAGGAGAGGAGGGGCGGGCTAAATCTCAGGTTAGGACATGCGTTGCCATCCCAGGACCATCTTGCAAATGGGAGGGCCTCTTCTGGAGAGGCAAATAGCTGTTTGATTTTTGAGGGATAAAAAAGTAGTTGTACCTAGCCATAGCGCCTCCATCTCCAGCCCTCTGGAGGAAACAGAATTCCTGCAGGTCTCATGTCGTGCTTCCCTTCTCAGGAGTTAGCTCTGGTGGCAGGCAGCTCTAGTCCCAGGTCCCAGGCCAAGCCCAGCATACACTTTGCTCCCACCCAACCCTGCAGATCCAGACACTCCAGAGGATGGCGCCCGCAAGATTATGGGCTAGGATCCCCATCAGTTGCTAGTGAAGTCATGCAGTGGAGGGTTCCGTGTTTGGGTTTATCAGGAAAACTTGGTCCAGACTCCAGCCCTACTGCTCACTAGCTATTGTGAGGTTTCAGCTGTGGCTTCTCTGCACCAGTTAGCCCAGGCTTGCGCTATACTCCAGTGCCTACTGTGTGTCTCAACATGGGTGATGAGTCCTCTCTGGGTGCTATGTTTCTCCTATAAATAGGTCAGTTTCTGCCCCTTCTGCTTTATGGTGGCAGGAGCAGCAAGAACACATGTGTGGACCTTTACCTGCTCCTGTAAACAGACAATTCATTTTGGACCCACATGGCTTCCAGTCTATGTGGAACCTAGAAAATAAAGGTTAGGACCCCATTTCCCCACAAATGCCAGCAGATCATTAGGGTTGCTCAAGGTGTTGTAGGAATCAGAGCACTAGCTCATCTCCTTAGGGCTCCAATGGGCTGTCCCTTCCCTGGAGCCCGCTGCTCTACCACCTGCCTCTCACTGACCCCTACATGTTCTTGGAGTCCCATATATCCTCTCCATATCTGCCCAGACCTGGGTTTGCCACCTGCTTCCCCAGCCCAGCAGTGTAGCCCTCTGGGATCAGGAATTGGCAACCTTGGCTGCTGATCTGGCAGACTTCTGGGGCAGGGTCACCTCCAGCGGTCCTCCAGGGGGTATGCACACACCTGACCCCTATCTTCAGTCTGTGATTAGTGCTTTCAGAGGTCAGAGGGAAGCAAAAAAGGAAAAAAAAAATCAGAATCCAGACTCTGTGGGGAAAGCCAGCACCCCTCCAAGCTCTTGCCATTAGGAGCTAAAGGAGTAGCTGGAGCCCAAGCAGTCTTCACTGTGAGGCTCTGGGTTCCCCAGGCCAGAGCCTCCTGCCACAGTGTAGCTGGTTGCTGGGTAGGATGGCACACACTTACAATCTCAGCTTCTTAGTAGACTGCGGCAAGAGGATCACAAGTTTAAGGCAAGTCTCGGTAACTTAGCAGTCCCTCCAATTTTGTTGTTTGGTACTTTTAGGAATGCATCATTTATTACAGGAAATTTGTACTTGTACATTATATAACTTGATTACTTCCTCTTTTCCCTACCTTCCCTTCAAACCTTCTTACCTTTTTATATTTATTTATTTATTTATTTATTTATTTATTTATTTATGGCAGTACTGGGGCTCAAACTTGGGAGTTTGCACTTGCCAGGCAGGCACTTAAGCCATTGAGCTCTCTCCCTGGCCCCCCAAATAAAACTTTAAAAGGGCCAAGGATCTATATTTCAATGTAGCAGCCATGAGGCCCTGGGTTCAATCTCTAATACTGCAAAAAAACACTTTTGAGGGGCTGGGGAGATAGCTTGGTTGCACAAGTGCCTGCCTGGCAAGTGCAAGGTCCTGAGTTTGAATATGGGTCCTGCAAAAAACGAAAAACAACTTTTGGCTGGCTCTTGCCCTTGAGCTATGCCTTCATCAGCCTGCTGCTGATCTCTGTGCCTCCTGACTGCTGTCTTGCTAAGGATTGGAGGCCAGCAGCTGTCAGGCTAGGGTCCCCCTGCTCAGTGTCTGCCATCCACAGAAGTGGTTACCCTCCCAGCAGGAAGTCTGGGTCTATGCCTCAGCCGCAGTCACTGCTGTCAGGGAAAGAGTGGCAGTCACCAGGGAGCCTGCATTTCAGGCTCAGGTCTGCTGGAGAATGGCTGAAGAGGGCCATGGCCGACTGGAGCCTAAATTGCAAGAGAGCTGCGTGGCCATACACTGGACACAAGCTTGGCAAATCGGACATAAAAAAAAAAAATAGACCTTATGGTTGAGATGAGATAACATGCTTGTTTTGTCTCCCTTCTGCCCCACAGGCTTGTGGCCCTGAGTGACCGGAAAATGAGGCTGCAGGAGGTGCGCTCTGCCTTCCTGGCAGCATACAGCAGCACAGTAGGGCTTCGGGCTGCTGCCCCCAGCCCCTCAGGGGCCATCGGGGGCCTGCTGGAACAGTTTGTCCGAGGTGTAGGCCTGCGGGGTAATAGCACCAGCGCCCTGTAAGGCCACCATCACGAAGTTGTTTCCTGCTCTTCACTCAGCTGAGCCTATAGTGGAATCAAAGCCATGCCTGGCCATCGGCACTTTGGGGTCAAGAGTCTGGCTCCTCTCTGTCACATATACCACTGCAGAGCTGAGCAGGGCCACAAACAGATTTCCAACACTCAGCCTCCTAACTTACGGCTGGCAGATGACCCATCAGCTCCCAGAAATGCACCGGGGTCTCATGAAGGATTCTGCCCTCCAATCATAGTTTGCTGGGCAAGAGGAATCACCTGTATGGAAAATGAGGCCATTTGACACCAATCACAGAATAAAATGTCTTTTTAAACTACTGTTTTGCATCCTTGTCTGGTTGTTATGTGGAACCTTGCTATCTTTGTGCTGGTTTTGGGGTACAGAGGACACAGGATGGGAAGAACTCACCAGGCAGAAGCAAAGAGCTGCAGTCACTAGGGAGCCTGCATTTCAGGTCCAGGCCTGCTGGAATTGAGGGGCCTCTCAAGTTCCAGGGAGCTGCAGACAGAGCAAACAGACCCATGCCTCCTGCACTTGTGAGGGCCAGCCCTTGCCATAATGGAGATGCTGGTGGCTGGGCTTCAGAGACAACAGCGCTGTGTGCTATGTGAGGTGGGGAAGCCCAAATGACCACCACTCATAGGGTAACTGCAGGCTATGTAACAGGGTAACAGGTTATATAGACTGCAGCCTAGGTAACAGGATGCGAAGGCCTGAGCAGATAGTATTGCACAATCCTTTAAGGGCTAGGGATACAGTTCAGTAGCATAAATCACCTACATACCTGCATAAGGTAATGAGTTCAATTCCTGGTACCAAAGAGCCAATTTAAGTGGTGATACTGGGAATTGAACCTGGAGTCTTACATCACGTCCTAGCCAAGGACTTACCTGAGGTATGTCCCAGCCCCTTTAAGTTATTAGTGTGAATACCTGGAAGCTAAATGATACTAGTGAACAGTCTAAAGTGCTGTTCACGCAGCATTTCCCTTGGGTCCTGAGTGACCAGAAGACCCTTCCCATCTAGACCATACTTTCATGTATTCAGGTAGTTGCTACTGTGGCCTACCAGGAGACTAAGCCAGAGATGGTGACAGTCTTGCCCTGTGGCAAGGTAATAGGAACAAGGTAACTTCATGTTGCAGAGCCCTAGGCAAGCCTGCAGTGGAAAGAGATTGTTGAGACAGGACATAATGACCCCAGCGCCCGGTGGGAACTTGATGCCTTTCTGAACCATCAACCACTTTAGGTAGGGGGTTGGGAGCCTGCTCCTGGCTAGTCGCGCCTCCCGAGAAGCGTGCTGCAGCGGTCTGCTGAGATTCCCCGCCAGCTCCGGCTGCTCCAATGGGGTGGGGGCCGCCCGCGGGGCCAGGCGGGGCTGTGCTGCCATCTGGAGCACCGAGAGGACGGGCGGCGCGGCCAGGCGAGCGGCAGGAGCGCAAACAGGCAGAGGAGCGCAGCTCCGCACATGGGCTGGCCTGGCTGCCACCGCCCCTAGCCGGCCCGGGGCTTGCAGCCGCGCGGCGGGAGCAGCTTCACCAGCCATGTCCCTCGGTGGAGCGTCAGAGCGCAGCGTCCCGGCCACCAAAATCGAGATCACCGTGTCCTGCCGGTAAGCAGGCTGCGCAGGGCAGGGATCCGGCGCGGCGGACACGGCTGGACCGTGAGGGGGTCGCGGAGGAGCTTGGCCGGGGTTGGGGCGCCTGGGCAGCTCTTCTCCAGAAAGGGATTTCATGTAAGGGCTCCGGGAATGCTGCAGTGCCCGGGGACAGTGGGCCCAGGACGGCAAAGTTGTGGGGCGAACCCGCCCCCGGGCCGGAGGCAGTATGGGCACGTAGGCGCTGGACTAGAGGAGGGGCGTTGGAGTGGGGGATGCCGCTGTCCATGGTGCTGACGACGCAGGCCCACTTCTGCTCTGGCCCGGTGTCAGTCGGGGAGGTGCGACCCGAGCCCCGTGCCTCCATCTGGGTCGAGGCGGCGGGCTCAGCACCATCCTCCACGTCTGTCCCTCGCTGCTCTCCAGGAACCTGCTGGACCTGGACACCTTCTCCAAGTCCGACCCCAGTAAGCAGCTGCAGGGTTGGGAGGGCCAGGGTGCGGCGGGAGGTGCTGGCCGCGCTGAGCGCCCCCCACCCGCAGTGGTGGTGCTGTACACGCAGAGCCGCGCCAGCCAGGAGTGGCGGGAGGTGAGTGCCGCCCCTTCACAGACGCCCGAGAATCCCAGCCCCGCGCTGATCTGCGTCCCCCCGCCAGTTCGGACGGACTGAGGTGATCGACAACACGCTCAACCCCGACTTCCTGCGCAAATTCGTCCTCGACTATTTCTTTGAGGAGAAGCAAAACCTGCGCTTCGATGTGTGAGGCCCCGCCCTGACCTCACCCCGGATATCCTGATCTGGCCCAGTCTTCCACCTGGACCCCGTCCCCGCCCCGCCCCGGGTCCCCTGTTCTGGCCCCTTCCTCCACCTTGACCCCGCCTCAGCCCCGCCCCGACCTACAGGACTCCCCCCCTCCATGTCCCCAACCTCGATAACCAGGCCCAGGAGCAGTTTGGTCCTCTGGGTCCCTCCTTGTGTGGTTCCGGGGTCCAGTCCTGCCCTTCCCAGCCTCTCCCCGCCCACCCCACGTCGGCCCACTTTCTCCTCTCAGGTACAATGTGGATTCTAGAACCAACATCTCCAAGCCGGTAAGGGAGCACAGGCGTTTATATGGCCCCACCTCTTCCCCTCAGCCCAGCCCCTCAGCCCCTTACTCCTGCTTCTCTTCCTTCCTGCTGTTCCCTCGGATGCGCAGAAGGTGAGGCTGGGGTGCTGGGCCCGCGGACCCCCTCCTCCCGCCGGCCCCACCCACGAATCCAGTGGAGCAGTGGCGCCGGGCCTCACTGACCCTGTGTCCTGCGCAGGATTTCCTGGGACACGCGTTCCTGGCGCTGGGAGAGGTGATCGGAGGCCAGGGCAGCCGCGTGGAGAGAGCCCTCACGTGAGCCGATGGGAAGGGTAGGGAGGGGCAGTGCCTCTCAGTTCCTCCCCAGAATGCTGTGATGTTCGTCTCTCCACTTTGTTTCTAAATCCGACTCAACCTTTAGAGACCCCTTCCAAGCTTCTCTGCCCTGGACAGCTTCCTTGCCTAAATCAAAGCCGTGTTATCCCGGTTTGCACACCAGACCCTCTTCTAGGCACAGAGGATCCACCTGTTCCAGCAATCCTACAGGGCACCCATTCTTTCAGCCAGTGTGTAAGGGTCAGAGTCACCATGGTGAACTGCCAGGGTCCCTGCCTTGGGGCAGCTGGGGCTCTAGGGCAGGTGGAGGTGTGCAAACCACACTTAATAGGGAGGAAATCACAGTGGAGCAGCCAGAAGGGAGAAAGGAAATGTGAGTGGGTAAAAGGCGGGGCAACCTGAAGGAGATGAAGAGGAGGTGCAGAGACCAGGAACAGCCCAGGCTGGAAAAACTGCCCAGGGTAAGGTGGGCCTGGGGAGGGCAGGAGCAGATTAGCTAGGGAGCTCAAGTTAGGGCCTTGTCAGCACTGCAGGGATCTCCAGACAGGGCTGACCATGCTATCCCAGGTGGGAATAAAGCTGAGGCCGAGGGACAGAGCCACAGGGAGCCAATTAGTAGGTGATGGCAGTCATGCAGGGTGGCAGCAGCAGGGCTGAGCGAAGAAACGGTCAGATTCCGGGCTTATTTTGCTCTGCACTGAGTGGAGGCTTCCAATGGGCTATGGGAACCAAGAGTCTCCGTGAGACTTGTTCATTCCTGTTAACCTGCCTTTCTTTTTAAGGAATTGTTGTTGGCAAGCCCTTTTATTTTCTGCTGAGAGCATACAAACTGAATAAGTACAGGAGTCTGATGTTTGCTACTGGAGTCTTGCAGCCTAAAGATATTTTTCATATTGGTGATAATAGTAATTTCTGTAGAGAGAAAAAAACATTGGCTTAATTGGAATGGTGCTTCAGGAACAGGGCCCACTCTTACAGAAAATCACCATTTAAAAAAAGGAGTTGAAGGAGTTGGGGGCATGGCTTAGGGGGCCGGCATACTGAGGGTGCACAGGGCTCACTGAGTTTCACCCCACTGATGCCATGAACAACGAGAAAGGCCTCCAAATGCTGCTGCAGGGCAAATGCAAGGACTGGGAATTGGCTACAGACTGAGCAAGATGGAGATCACCGGGGACCCAGATCAGCATGGTTTAGAAGGAGAGAGGAGGCTGGAGAGGTTTGGAAGAGAATGGAAGACAGAACTAGGAGCCAAGGAATCTTTCAAGGAGTTTCAACGCACGGAGAACTTAGGGAAGCCAGAAATGAGGTCAACAACAATTTGTTGTGTTCATGTTGGTCTGTGCCACTGGGGCTTGAACTAGAGCCTTTGTACCGAGCCACATCCCTGAGACAGGATCTCCCTAAGTTGCTGAGTTGCCCAGGCCGGACTCATACTCACCATCTTCCTGCCTCAGCCTCCCGGAGTGGTGAGAACACAGGCATGCACTCCAACCAGCCCACAGTGGAGCTGGGACCCAGGTCTTAGTATGTGGGGGATGAGTGCTCTACCACTGAACGAAGCCAACGCAGAAGCCCTCCACTTGTAATTTTTTAATATGAGGAAAATTGCACATGTATGTTGATGAGCAAGTAACCCAGTAGAAGCTGACGTCGTGCAATGGAGGAGTCCTGGAGTTGAGTCCTGACAGAAAGTGTTGTAGTGCTCAGCCCAGGGATGCCTCATAAGGACAGCTCATTCCCAGCTGCAGGAAGGCACAGCAGATGCCAGGTTAGGGTGGCAATGGGGGGACTTTCTCTTTTGGGTGCTTGCTTTTTTTTTTCTGTCTTTTTGAGACAGGGTCTTGCTATGCAGTTCAGGCTGCCCTTGAGCTCACTTTTGTGGCCCAGGCTGATCTCAAACTCCCACTGATCCTCCTGCCTCAGCCTCCCAAGTGCTGAGATTACAGGTGTGTGCCACCATGCCCAACAGGGTGCTTGCATTTTGTCAGCGGTGATGAGTAGGAAAGAAGGTCATAGCTGAAAGTGAAGCTCAGGCAGGAGCTCAGAGCGTGGGCTAAAGGAAGCCAGAGCCAACTGCAGTGGAGAGCCAGGCTGGAGCCCAGTGACTGCCCCTCTGGAGGCTCCTGGTCATACACTAAACACAAGAGCAGTCCACATGGCTGTGGGCTGCTCAAGCCAAATTCAGTGCGTGGGTGCAGCAAGGGTGAGGCAGAGTCGAATCTCACAGGCCGTGGTCCTGAAATAAGTGTGTTCGCTGAGGGAGGGACTGGAAAGAAGGCAACATGCAGAGGAGGAACTGTCCTCACTGGCGCAGGCAGCTCGCTGTGCCAGGGAGGAGGGGACACTGAGGGTCAGGCAGCAAACAGGCCTTTCAGTCTGCTGCGCAGGTGCCTTCCCTGCTCCTGCTGAGATTACAGGCATGGGCCACCACCTCTAGAAATGCTGGCGTTTTAAAGGCAGGAAAAATCACATAGCAAGGACCCAACCCAAGGACACCTCCACACACACCTAGCTCTTTCTGTCGTACTGTGAACCAAGGTTCATGGGCCACAGTGAACAAGCCCTCACTGCTCAGAACACAAAGGCTATGTATGCTTTAATCATGTAGACCATCCTTGGGCTCTGGAGGAATAAGACATCTTTTCTTTCTTTCTTTCTTTCTTTCTTTCTTTCTTTCTTTCTTTCTTTCTTCCTTCCTTCCTTCCTTCCTTCCTTCCTTTCTTTCCTTCCTTCCTTCCTTCCTTTATTTCTTTTTTTGTGAGAGTCTGTCTGTATAGCTCAAACTGCCCTCAAACTCAAAGCAATCTTTCTGCCTCAGCCTCCCAAGTGCTGCGACTGTGGGCCTTCACACCATACCTGGCTCCCTTTATCTTCTTTCTTCTCATTCTTCACTGTCTTCAGAAAGCTCAGAAGCTTTGATCTAATAAGCCAACCTTTTGCCCCAGGTCTGAGTAGAAACACCTCTCCAGCACTCAGAACTGCTGCCTCCTAGGGGACTGACTCAGTGCCCCATTTCTTCCTCGAGCTCCCAGAGGGTGGGGCCTCTAAAGAACTGTCCAGCACAACCTTCCCAGAGACTGCCTGGCATTGACGTGACACTTGATGAGCACTAAAATGGGAACTGAAGAACATACATGAATTGCTTTTCCAACCTGGGTATAGTAGTGA
>PVJA010022516.1:11679-34268 GCA_004027025.1 Myocastor coypus
AAAAGAAAAGAAACAGGGCAAGGAGCACAGCCAGAACACTGAGTGGGGGCCAGGGAGATAGCTCCATGGCACAAGTGCCTGCCTGGCAAGTGCAAGGTCATGAGTTTGAAACCTGGTCCCGCCAAAAAGAAAAGAACATTGAACATCCAGCCTGAGCCACTGAGTTAAGTCCCAGCTCCCTTCTGCTCTGGTGGAATGTCCTTCCTAGGCCACTTGTCTCCTCCTGCCTGGACATAGAACCTTCCCAAGCCACAGCCAATCCTGTGCCAGCGGGCTGTCTACCAGAACACATAGGGACACACTCAGGGCCTGCCAGGGAGTGGCAGATTAGAGCCCTGGCCACCCATCCCTGTCTTGGACCCTGCTCTTGCTCAACGGCTTTCTCTACCTCCAGGGGTGTACCAGGCAAGAAGTGTGGGAGCATCCTGCTGACTGCAGAGGAGCTCAGCAATTGCCGGGTCAGTAGGGCCACATGCTAGATGAGGAGATCCCTTCCCTGCCACATGCCCTGTGGCAGACTGACTGCAACAGCTACCCTTTTCCCTCCGTAGGACATTGCCACCATGCAGCTGTGTGCAAACAAGCTGGACAAAAAGGACTTCTTTGGCAAGTCGGATCCCTTCCTTGTGTTCTACAGGAGCAATGAGGATGGCACGTGAGCCACTGCCTGCTCAATACCTGAGCTTGGGATGGGTGGGGCATGGCACAGGCGGGGAAGCTGAGGGCCTCGGACCCCAAGGCAGGTTCCAGTCCTCTCGCTCCTTCCAGGTTTACTATCTGCCATAAGACTGAGGTTGTTAAGAACACGCTGAACCCCGTGTGGCAGCCCTTCAGCATTCCTGTGAGGGCACTGTGCAATGGAGACTATGACAGGTCTGCTTTAGCACAAACCAGGGAGGAGGGGGACTGGGACGAGGCTTCTGGGCCCGGATGTGAGGGGCTGGGTGGGTGAGTGGGCAGATGAGGACATAGGTGGGCAGGTGTGTGGAGAGGTGTCGGGAGCAGAATGCTGAGAAGTGGCGCTTGGTACAGCTGGAGACACAGATGGAGAGAGATGAAAATGGGGCCAAGGATGAGATAGACGGCAGAATAAATGGGCAGATGAACCGATGAATGAGTGTATGAGAGTCTTCGGATGACTGGAGAAGGATATGATGGATGAATATAAAAGCAAGTGGATAGATAGAAAACAGTGCATTGGCAGGAGATTGATGGATGGGTGGATAATAAAAGGAAGCTGGTGAGTGAGTGTAGGGTAGATAGGCTAAAGGAGAGCCTGAATGAATGGGTAGTGTGAAAGTCAGTGGATAGGTAGGAGGCGGAAGGGATAGCTATGCAAATGAGTATGTTGACCAGGTGTCATGTATGTTGGTGTTTGGTTGGGTAAATGAATAAACAGGCCCATGAGGCACATACACTACTTAGACTGTAAGTGGCTGCATTTATAGGTGGATAGAGATTAATACGTAATTGGGTTGGCAAATATATGGGTAGATGGAGTGATATGTTGACAGGCATGTAGGCATGCTAGTCAGGAACAGGTCTTTGGGGCCATTGAGATAGCTCAGCAGACTAAACACCTACTTTTTTTGCGGGGGGGACCGGGGTTCAAACTCATGACCTTGCACTTGCTAGGCAGGCAGTTGTGCCACGGAGCTATCTCCCTGGCCCCTAAGCACCTACTTTGGCAAGCTCAGGGACCAGGTTCGATCCTGGCACCACAGGCTGCGTGGAACACACCAAGCCAGCCACAGAAACCAAGCATGGTAGCTCATACCTGTAATCCCAGCACTGGGAAAGCTGAAAACAAGAAGATCACTACAAGTCCAAGCTGCGTAGTGAGACCTTGTACCGAATACATAAATTAAAAAAAAAAAAAAAAAAAAAAAAAAAGAACAGGTCTCTGGAGCCATGATGTTGGAGTTTATCAGCTCAGTAGGGCATGGTGGTGTGTGCCCATAATCCTAGCACTCAGTATGACCCCTTAGAGTGTGAGGCCAGGCTGGGCTACCTAATGAGTTGAAGCCCAGCCCTTGACTACATAGCAAGGCCCTGTCTCAGGGGAAACATGTGTCAGCTCAGGCACTTACTAGTGAAGGGATCTTAGCCAAGCTACATTTTATTTTCTGAATCTCAATTTCCATATTCAAAAGCATTAATCATGGTATTCATTTTATGCAGAGTGGTTGTAAATTAAATGAGACAATCTAGCCAGGTGTGATAGTACATTTCTATAATCGTAGCACTCTGGGAGGCTGAGACAGGAGGATCACAAGTTTGAGCCAGCCTGAACAACTTAGCAAAACCCTGTCTCAAAAGAATATGAAGCACTTGAGATGAGATGGAGCTCAACATAAAAGCCTTGGGTTCAATCTACTATGATAGAGGCAGGGGGAGAAAATAAATATCTGTAAAAGTACCAAGAACAATGCCTGGCATACAGTAAAGCTCACTGAAATAGTGGAAGAATAGTAATGTTTCTAATAGCAGCAGCAGCACTAGCAATAAATAGCTGTGTGACGCTCTTGTGAACGAAAGCATGGAAGGCTGAACAGGCTGTAGAAGGACATATGGGCCAGAGGAGAGTTACTGAATGGGTAGAGGGTCTCCAGGACTGCTCAGCTGCCTCAGCCCATGCCTTCCCGCGTTTCAGAACTGTGAAGATTGATGTGTATGACTGGGACCGAGACGGAAGGTAAAGCTGCCCCCCTCTTTTTCCTGAGCTTGACCTACGTGTGTCCTATGACAAGCAGCCATTCCCTAGGAAGCCATGCAGCCTGGGGGCCCGCGAGGTGCCATCCACACCAGGGTCTTGGGAATCTTTCTGCGACATGCTGTCGCCTACCTTTTTCCCTTTCTGGTCCTATCTCTGCTCTCCTGGGCCCAACTAGGACGGGATGGAGGGTGGAAGGGTGTGGGGGACACTAGATGAACGCCGGCCTGGCGGTGACTGTCCCATCTCGCTGCAGCCACGACTTCATCGGCGAGTTCACCACCAGCTACCGAGAGCTGAGCAGGGCGCAGAGCCAGTTCACTGTGTACGAGGTGAGCGCGCTCGCCCCAGGCTGCTGGGCCGGCAGCCTGCTGGCCTCTGCACGCTGTCGCTTGTCCCGCTTAGGTGCTGAACCCACGCAAGAAATGCAAGAAGAAGAAATACGTCAACTCGGGAACCGTGAGCGCTCCCCTGGCGCGGGGCCCCCAGCCTGGTCCTGGCGATGACCCCACCTCAGAGGCAGGCCTTGGGCGCCCGTCACACCTGGTTATAGCAATGGTGACCACAAGGGGGCGCCACCGCAGGGTGTTTGGTTTCGTTTTGTTTTACCTTTATATTTTGGCGGTATAAAAGCAACCAAAAAACAAACAACTCAGGTTGCATTTCCAAATTTAATACACCTGTTGAAATACTGCACTTAGAAAATGAACAGGTAGGGCTGGGGAGATAGCTCCATAGCACAAGTGCCTGTCAGGCCAGTGCAAAGTTGTGAGTTTGAACCCCAGTCTTACCAAAAAAAAAAAAAAAAAAGACAGCTTCTGGGGGACACCCACTCCGGACCCCCCTCCTGTCCCTCTCTCGGACAGAAACTTTCTTTCCCTCAATAAATCTATTCTGCTCAAAAAGAAAAGAAAAAAAGAAATTGAACAGGTAGTGGGCCATGGTACAACATACCCAGTAGACCCTATCTCAAGCAGACAAAAGAAAAAGTGACAGGTGTAGCTAGTAGGCACAGGACAGAATTACACACTGGCCACCTCCTAACAACTCTAGCTTTTCTGTACTCCCCACTTCCCAAGAAGCAGGGCTACCTCTTCTGTCTCACAGGTGACACTGCTGTCCTTCTCGGTGGACTCTGAATTCACGTTTGTCGATTACATCAAGGGAGGGTAAGTGGCATGCCAAGCTCTAAACTGAAAGCCCAGGCTTGCACTCACTCTCTCTCTCTCTCTCTCTCTCTCTCTCTCTCTCTCTCTCTCTTTCTTTGTCTTTTTATATGTCTGTTTGTCTGAGACAGAGTCTCACTGTGCAGTGCAGGCTGGCCTTGAACTCATTCTGTAGCCCAAGCTGGGCTCAAACTCAAGACGACAACCCTTTGGCCTCTGCCTCCCTCCCGAGAGCTCAAGTTACAAGCCTGCACCACCACACCCGGCAGCTTTTTGTACTTACGAATGAGACTGTGGTGATGAACTGTGAGGTACTAGGCACACTGTGAAGAGGACAGGGCTGCCCTTTCAGTTCTGTTTATGGTGCTACCTTGCATTCAGCTTCTGGTCCCCTCAGGAGGGCAGCTACTGGAGCAAGGGCTCCAGAGGTCTCAGGAGCCTAGAAGGGGTGGGGAACCATTGTGGCTGGGGTGGTTTGTAGCTGGGTAGCTCAGGGACATTGCAGGCTTAGCACACACAGTTCTGGATGGACAGGAGGAGGCATTTAATTCTGGGGCCCAAAATTTGCTTCATGGAGCAGCAGCATTTGGGATTTGTTAACTGCACTGAGACTGCCTAGATTATACGCTGATTTTTTATTTTTTTATTTTATTTTATTTTATTTTCAGAACCAGGAATTGAACTCAGGACCTTGCACTTGCCAGGCAGGCACTTGTGCCCCTGAGCTATCTCCCCAGCCTCCTGTATTTGGTGTTTTAACATGTGTATACACAATAACATTTGAGAAAGTGATGAGGCCACATAGTGCCACAAGACTGTCATCCCAGCTACTTGTGAGGGTGAAGCAGGAGGATCAAAAGTTCTGCCCTATCCTGTGCAATTTAGCAAGACATTTTCTCAGATTTTTTTTTTTCTTTTAATTTAAGACCAGGTATAGCTAGCCATGGTGCCACATGCCTGTAATCCCAGCCCTCAGGAGGCTGAGGCATGAGAATCATTGAGAGTTCAATATCATCCTTGGCTACAAAGTGAACTCAAGGCCAGCCTGAATTGTATAGTGAGACCCTGTCTCAAAAAGACAAAAAAAAAAGGGGGTGGCCTAGAGACGTAGCTAGGGCCTAGGTAGAGCATTTGACTAGTATGTGCAAGACCCTAGGTTCAATCCCTAATAGAGAGAGAGAGAGAGAGAGAGAGAGAGAGAGAGAGAGAGAGAGCAGTTATTCATCCCTCACTGCTCATGCCATCTGCTTCTCCACAGGACGCAGCTGAACTTCACAGTGGCTATTGACTTCACAGCTTCCAACGGTGAGGTCTGTGTGGAAAGACAAGCAGGGGGGAGGGGTCTCTGAGGGGGGTTTCCGGACTGGCCTCCTTCCCGCCTGAGGAGTCATGTTTACCTAGCCGAGGAGCCTTGTACGTGCCTCAGATGACTCTTGGGTAGGTGTGTAGGAGGGACATGGTCCGCATGAAGCTGGGCAAAAAGATAGATGGAAGATGGTTTCCTCTAACTGTGCCCTCCTGGGGCAAGTGAACAGATGAAGGGAGGGGAGAGGGCTATGAGGAGAGGCGGATAAGTGAATGGGTGGGGAGGGCTAAATCAATGATCAGAGCAGGCTGAGGGCAAGAGCTTGTCCAGGACAAGGGCTGCAGGGACAGCTGTGGGTGGATAGACAGGGAAGAAACAGGAACTAGGACAGGGAGTGGCCAGCAGGCAATGATGCGGCAGCAATGGAGCCCTGTTTGGAGGAGACACCTGCAGGAACGGGGTGAGTGGGGCTGGCTAGCTGCCTCAAAATGACGTGGTTCCAAGGTCAGATAGGACAGAAAGAAATGTCAAGTGGACAAGCAGCTACCTGGCGGCAGCTGTGTGGGTGGCTGGGTGCCCACGGAGCCATGGGGAGGGACAGCTAAGTGGACTTCTTACCAAGTGCCAGGGTAGATGGGTACGGGTAAAAGACTACAGATGGACAGAGAGGGCAGGAGGGTGGGGACGGATCAAAGGGCATAGGGGGGTGTGGGGACCCTGAGGGAATACCCTGGCAGAGGGAGGTTGGGTAGGGGCGCAGGTGTGCACCAGGGGCCCTGCTCCACCCGTAGGAAACCCCCTGCAGCCCACGTCCCTGCACTACATGAGTCCCTACCAGCTCAGCGCTTACGCCCTGGCCCTCAAGGCGGTGGGAGAAATCATCCAGGACTACGACAGCGACAAGCTCTTCCCAGCCTATGGCTTTGGGGCCAAGCTACCCCCTGAGGGCCGAATCTCGCACCAGTTCCCCCTGGTACGGTGCGGCCTGGCCCCCGGGTGGGAGGGCAGGGCCCCAGGATGCACGTGACTGATGAGGGTGCCCTGCAGCATGGGAGAGGAGCACGCGTGGCCTTGAGGGGTTGGAAGGTCTGGGACTCAAGGCTCAGCGTGGCTCGGCAGCGCATCTTCCTCCACAGAACAACAACGATGAGGACCCGAACTGCGCAGGCATCGAAGGCGTGCTGGAAAGTTACTTCCGGAGCTTGCGGACGGTGCAGCTCTACGGCCCCACGTACTTCGCTCCGGTCATCAATCAGGTGGCCAGGTAAGTAGGGTGGGTGCTCGGAGACTGTGGGCACCCACCCAAGCTGCAGGCTGGCCCAGATCTGCTGGGATGGAGAGGTTCTGCAGCTGCTCACCGTGGGGTGAACTACTCCAAGCTGCTCCATTGGAGTATGACAGCCTGGCCTGGAGCCCGCAGGTACCAGAAAAGAACTCATGGGGTAGGGGGGTGCTGGAGGGATTGGGGAGCTCGACCCCAACAGTCACTAACAGGACCCTGCACCCTTCTGTCCCCTTGGGCCTCGGGTGGGCGGCGGTAAACACTTCCAAGGAAAGCTGCTGTCAGGTTAGATAATAGCCATTGAGGGCCCTGACAGAAGTCAGCCCGGTGTCAGCCTGGAGGAAGAGATCGATAAAGTGTGCAAATGCACAGAAAACACAGGCCATATATCAAATAATCTGGAAAAAAAAATCAAAGCGGGCATTAAGAGGAAGTTAATTTTATTTTATTTTTTAAAACTTTATGCCCTGGGGGTGGGGGCTGGTGCAGCATGTGGTGCCAGGGATCAAACTATAGTCTCTGCGTTTGCCTAAGCTTGCTTAAGCAGGCGCGTTAGACTAATGAGCTATCTCCCTGGCCCAAGGGTAAATTAATGACAGAACTAAAACCAAACATATTTCATTAATATAAGTGAGATGAGCAGTGATTGAGCTTAAAAGAGATTCATGCCTTGTGAAATTTAAGAAATGAATCAGTTCCTTATAAATTAAAAAAAAATAAAAGTTCTGAGTAAATTTGTTTTAAAAGGCAAAACCCACTATGCGGCCTAGAAGAGACCTGGCTAAGATAAAGTACCCCAGGGAGCACAGAAGTGAAAAAACCCAAGAAAAGGGGCCTGGCGGGATGGCTCAGTGGTTTAAAGCGCCTTCTTGGAGAAGCTTGGGCGGCTTCAGGGGCCGCAGTTCAATCCCCGGCACCACATGCTGCACCAGCCCTGGCCTCGGGGCGGCTGAGCCGGCCGAAAAAATGAGTGAATAAACAAACAAAGGTTCTGAAACAAGAATAAAAATAATAAATAAAAAATAAAATAAATTCTTAAAGAAAAAAAAAAAAAACCCAAGAAGGATGATACAACTTAAACAATTTCAGGGAGATTCATATATCTTAGATTTCCAGGGCCGGCCGTATAGCTCAGCGGACTAAGTGCCCAGGGTTCCGTTCCTGGCCCCACCTGCTGCGCCATCTGGCTGTCAAGCACACTGAGCCGGCAATGGAGTCCCGGTGTGCAGGCACGCACCTGTAATCCCAGCATTTGGGAAGGTAGAAGCAGGAAGATCAGTATGAGTCAGTAGTGAGACCCTGCACAAAAAAAAGAAAGAAAGAAAGAGACATATATCTTAGATTTCATTTTTCTCCAATAAACATTTGTTTTTTATTTTATTTTACTTTATTTTATTTTATTTTATTTTATTTTATTTTGAGACAGGGTCTCACTATGCAGATCATGCTAGCCTTGAACTCACTTTTGTGGCCCAGGCTGGTCTTGAACTCATACCAAACCTCCCGCCTCAGCCTCCCAAGTGCAGGGATTATAGGCATGCGCCACCACACCTGGCTTCTCCAATAAACATTTGTTTATTTATTTACTTAGTGGTTTTTTGATTTGTTTTGTTTTTTTGTCTTTTTGAGACAGGGTCTCACTGTGCAGTTCAGGCTGGCCTTGAGCTCACTTTTGTGGCCCAGGCTGGTCTCGAACTGGCACTGATCCTCCTGCCTCAGCCTCCCAAGTGCTGGGATTACAGGTGTGCACCACCACGCCTGGCAATTTAGTTATTTTTTGAGACAGAGTCTCACACTGTAGCCCAGGCTGGCCTTGAACTCACTGCAATCCTGCCTTAGCCTCCTGAGTACTGGGATTACATGCTTGCACCACCACACCTGGCTTGTTTATTTTATTTATTTATTTATTTATTTATTTATTTATTTATTTATTGATTTTGTGTGTGGGGGACTGGGCTTCAAACTCACAACCTTGCACTTGCCAAGCAAGCATTTGTACCATGGAGCTATCTCCCCAGCCCCGTGGCTTGCTTATTTTCTGGTTCATGAGACTAATAGTTATTCTGATTATGAAAATAATATATTGCTGTAGACTGTTTCAGGGATAGAAAAATGAAATATGAACATCACAGCTGGGCATAGTGGCACATTTCTGTAACCCCAATTACTTAGGAGGCTGAGGCAGGAGGACCCCAAGTTGGAATCTAGGCTGGGTAACTTATCAAGACCCAGTTTCCAAAGTAAAAGGAGGGGATGTGTACTGGTGATATAGCTCAATAGCAGAGCATTTGGCTAGCATGCACAAGGCTCTGCATTCGTTCCCTGGCACTACAAAAATAATAAAGTAAAGAAAGAAATCACCCTGTGTACCATCCATGGATACGTACAGAATGTTTTTTTTCTTTCTTTCTTTTTTTTTTTTTTTTTTTTTTTGGTGGGACCGGGGTTTGAACTCACGACCTTGCACTTGCCAGGCAGGCACTTGCACCACGGAGCTATCTCCCCAGCCCCTCATACAGAATTCTTGATAGTCTTTTCCTAGTGTGTGGGAGGGCATATGTGCATGTGTGTGCATGTGTGTTGGAAATAAGGTCTAGCTAAGTTTTCAAGTTGCCCAGTCCAGGACCCAGCTAGGATTCTCATGCCTTGGCCTCTCAGAGTGCTGGAGCTACAGGAATAACCATAAGCCACCACAGGTGGCCAGTATTTATACTTCTATATGGGCAGTCAAATTACACATAAGTGCTGGCAAGATAGCTCAGTGCCCTAAGCACCTGCCTGGCAAGCACAAGGACCTGGGCTTTATCCCTGGCACCGCATGCTGTGCGGCCCTGAACCTCAGGGGTGCTATACTGCCCTGAAGTCACACATGGTACCTTATGCCTATAGTCCCAGCACTGGGGAGACTGAGACAAGAAAATCACTATGAGCCTGAGCTGCGTGGTGAGACCCTGTAGCAATTTTTAAAAATATACTTAACATTTCAGTACTGTTTTTTCCCCACTAATATTAGAGTCTATTTTTTAAAATTTTAATTTAATTTAATTTAATTTTTTTCTTGTTTCAGAACTTTTGTTTGTTTT
Organism: Myocastor coypus; assembly: GCA_004027025.1. Lineage (NCBI taxonomy): Eukaryota > Metazoa > Chordata > Mammalia > Rodentia > Myocastoridae > Myocastor > Myocastor coypus. The sequence continues at coordinate 21,230 of PVJA010022516.1, forward strand.
TATGGCTGGCTCAGCCTGCCCTAAGGGCAGGGCTGGAGCAGCATGTGGTGCCAGGGATTGAACCGCTGCGGTCACTGCAGCCGCCTGCAGGCACTTTAGACCACTGAGCCATCCTGCCAGGCCCCCTCGGAGTCTATTTTTTATGTTCACTTATCCATCTACCTGACAAACAGCCTGTGGAGGGGCAGCAAGTAGGATGTGGGCTCTGCAGCCTGACTCATGCCCACAGCAGGCTGCCGCTCACCCTGCTCAGTGGCTCTGGTCAGGACTCTGAACCCCGCTGCTTGCTTCCTCATTTGTAAAATGAGAGCAAGGATCACTGCTACATCCCAGGGCCGTGGTGAGGCCGTCGTGAGGCTGGGGGGCACAGCACTGACCCCCCCCCACATTCTGGCCGGACTTGCTACTGCTGTTCCTTTCCTCACCTCCATTTCTATTCCGAGAGCAGCTGCCTTGTTCCCTTCTCTGCGGGGCCCTGGAGATGCAGCCAAATCAACCTAGGGCCTGGTCCTGCCCTTCAGAGCTCCTGCCTTGGTGCAGGAGATGGGCCTATAAATAAATCATTTCCTTCGGAAGCCAGAGCTTCCTGGATTTCTCTAGCAAGTCGCTTGTCCTCCCCTAGGGGACCCTGGGGGCACAGCTGAAAGCTGCCAAGCTGATGAAGTCTTTGAAGTCTCCATATTTCATCTTAAAACTTCATGCAGATTTACATTCTCCTCTCGCCGCATCTGTATTTGCAGTGTCAAAGTCAGTCTTTGTCAGCTGGCTGTGGCTTCTTTCGGGTGCAGATGGAAGAAGGCAGCCTTGGATTCCCCTCAGCACCCTGCTAGGTGGGACAACCAGAAAGGACAGAGAGGGTACTGCCCATGGGGCCACAAAGAGTGGCAGGCCAAAGGCACAGAGGCTGAGAGCAGGATCAGGACTGCCCTCTGTGTGGACTGTGTGGTAGATGTGATGCCCACCCAATACGCAGGCCAGAAGTGGAGAGGGGAGGATGAGAGCCCCGGTGTGAGGCTCAGTTGGCCAAGCAGGGCTTGGACTCTAGCTTGATCGTCAACCCCCTGGGGGACAGATGCTGCTTAAAATCCCTGAACTTTAGCTTTCTCTTTTTTTTTGGGGGGGCGGGGGCAAGGGATTGAGACAGGGGTTCTCTTTATAATTCAGGCTGTTCTTGAACTGACTACATAGCCCTGACTGGCCTCAAACTCACAGTTATCCTCCTGCCTCAGCCTCCTGACTGTTGAGGTTACAGGTGTGCATCACCATACCTACCTAGCTCAGTTTTCTCATTTTAAAAATAGGAGTTGGAGGGCTGGGGAGATAGCTCAGTGGTGTAAGTGCCTGTCTGGCAAGCACAAGGTCCCAAGTTTGATCTCTAGTACCACACACACACACACACACACACACACACACAGCCCATCACCCACTCCAAAGCCCAGGGCACTCTGGTCTCTGAGAGAGCCGTGGGTGCTGCTGTCTCTCAGACACAGCAAGATGGTCCAGCGGTCTAAAGGGCCTGCTTAGGCAAGCTTAGGCAACTGCAGGGACCAGGGTTCAATTCCCACCACCACCAGGGTTCAATTCCCACCACCACACGCTGTGCCAGCCCCACCCCCAGGACAGGCTGAGCCAGCAGCCATAATAAATAAATAAATAAATAAATAAATAAATAAATAAATAAATAAATTTCAGTGTTCTTATTGGATAGCACAGCTCCAAGCATCCAATCCAGTGTCTAAAACTAGAAGTCAAGGACCAAGCTCTACCAGTTGCCTTGTGCCCTCTCTAGGTTTTTCATGTATATAAAAGATAACAACTGGACTCTGATTTTTTTTTTTTTACTCTGATTTATGAAGGCCTCTTCAGATGGAAAATTGGACTCAAAGATGGCTGGGTGTGGCCAGGTGCAGCGCAGTATCGCATACCTTCAATCCCAGGTGTTTAGGAGGCTGAGGCCAGAGGATTGCAAATTCAAAGCTAGCCTGGGCAACTTAGCAAGACCCTTTCTCAAAGTAAAAATACCTTTTTTTTTTTTTTTTTTTTTTTGCCTTTTTGAGACAGGGTCTCGTTATGCAGTCCAGGCTGACCTTGAGCTCACTTTTGTAGCCCAGGTTGGTCTTGAACTTGCATGGATCCGCCTGCCTCAGCCTCCCAAATGCTGGGATTACAGGCGTGCACCACCATGCCCTGCGCTAAAATACCTTTTAAAATAGAGTTAGGGATGTGACTCAGTGATACAGCATTTGTGTGGCATGTGCCAGGTCCTGTGTTCATCCCTAGCACCTAAAAAAGTATGATGAGAGGAAAGGAAAAGGAGATCTAGCAGCTGCTGTGTCTCAGGCCAGCCAGGCTAGCAGAGGGGGCCAGCAGGCAGTGCAGTGGTGTCAGAGGGAGAGAGAGAAGGGAGAGAGGGAGAGAGAGGGAGACGGAGAGGGAGAGAGAGTCGGAGGGGGAAGCAGGTGAGGGAGCCCTCCATTTGTCCTGCCCTTGGGTAAACATCAGACTCTTTCAAGCTGATCCTTGTGCATGGTCTGCTCTGCTACCTGAGTGTCTGGTGTCTGGTCCATCTCTAGATGAGGTGGGCTTCACACACACACACACACACACACACACACACACACACACACACACACACACTGAGGAGTGTCCCACACTGTGCCCTCTGCCCAGAGCGAGTCTCCTTATGTAGCTTCTCCTCTTCCTCATGTCACTCCTGAGAAACTTCCCTCACCTTTGGGACTAGCCCAGGAACTGGCCATACAGGCCCCTCATGGTGGTTATTTTGAGGCTTTTCGTGCAATTTCAGAAGTCGCCCACCAAAGGCCTGGCAAGATTCAATTTTTCCTCCTGTTTGTCTCCAGGGCCTCCTCCCAGAAGAGCTCAATAAACACTGTAGGGAGCAGCAGACATGGCAGGCGTTGGGTCTGGTGACCCAGTTGGGCTTGCCTGGTTCCCAGCCGACAGTAGGGGCTGAGGGCTGGTGTGGTTTCCTCGGCCTCTCAGGTTCAGGGCTGGATTCTGACCTGGGCCTCTCATGCAGGGCCGCAGCTAAGATCTCTGACGGTTCCCAGTACTACGTTCTGCTCATCATCACAGACGGGGTCATCTCTGACATGACACAGACCAAAGAAGCAATCGTCAGCGTGAGTTCACGGGGGAGCCTTGCCAGGGAGGGGTCCCTGCCAGCTCCGAAGACAAGCTGGGGGGTTTTGTCCTTCTCAAAACCTGCAAAGTGAGCCAACCAGCTTGCTGGATGCTGGCTGATGACACAGGACTCCCGATGAAAGGCAAGGGGTTCTGTTACTTCTACAGTAGCAACCACTGCAGTGCCTGAGTGCCCAGCCTCACAGGATGGTGTGAAGATGACCAGGCGACACTGTACCCACAAGACATGGTGTCCCAGGGGCAATGCCTGAGCCTGGGGATGTCATTCTCCTCCAGTGGGGAGGGGCACATGCCCTTCTAGGGTTTATTCTAGGAAATAAACCTGCCAGCTGCCCTAGGGAGACACTAACTTCAGGGCTGCCTGACACTCCAGTCCTTCACAAAGAAAAATCTGTAGCAATGCGCTCAGAGCCTCCACCTCTGGATGTGTGCAGTGGCCTCCCTGCACACATGGCCGCTCAGCCCATGGCCCTCTCTCCTGTAGGCCTCCTCCCTGCCCATGTCCATCATCATTGTTGGAGTGGGGCCTGCCATGTTTGAGGGTGAGTGGGGCAGGCTGGGGAGCTGGGGAGAGGGGCTGAGGCCAAGGCCTGGGGAGCTGGGACTGGGCGCACAGGGCTGGATGCCATGGGACCACACACAGTGCCCTCTTCCTAACCAAGGGGAGATAGTAACCCTGTCCTCCATTTCTGGGGGTGGAGGATGTGGAAAGGCAAAGGAATAATAATAAATGCCAGGCATGGTGGCACATACCTATAATCCCAGTGCTCCAAAGGCTGAGGCAGGAAATTCTGCTGTGAGTTCAAGCCCAGGCCGGACTACCCAGCAAGACCTTGCCCTCACCCCTCAATAACTTCAACAAGGCCTAGCACATGTAGGCCTACATGTCTGTAGCCCTTCCCTGCAGCCGGTAAGTGCTGTCAGGATCGTACGGAGGGCAGCACAGCCTGATGGAGGTCTTCTCTGCAGCAATGGAAGAACTGGACGGTGACGATGTGCGCGTGTCCTCCCGGGGGCGCTTCGCTGAGCGGGACATTGTTCAGGTAATCCTGACCCCAGACCACTGATGGGAGGTGGGGAGCCACCCCTTCCTCTGCTCACTCCTGGACCTCAGGACCCATGCGGTGGACCTGTGGTCCTGCATCTGGTTGGGGAGGAAGGAGATCTTGTAATGCCCTGAAGTGGAGAAGTGCACTAATGAGGGCGATGAGGGTGGGGTAGGAGGGTCAGGGCCCAGGGATCAAAGGGGGCACTCACTGCCCTCCATGGCTGGAGCTCGGTTGTGAGGGGGGCGTCTAGATACTGCTGAGGCTGAGGGAGGTGCCAGGGTCACACGGAGCAGGGTCAGCCCTGAGATAGTTTCATTCATTCATCAATCCATGTGCCCATCCATCCATCCATCCATCCAGTTTACTGTCTTAAATGACTGGCTAAGGTAGTTAATCAGGCTGGCCCTGAATTTGCAATACAACTGCATCAGCTTCCAGAGTTACCTGGGATTACAGGGTGAGCCACTACTCCAGGCTAAGATAGGGTTTTTCCATAAGAGTGTGAGAGAGTTGCGTGTGTGTGTGTGTGTGTGTGTGTGTGTGTGTGTGTGTGTGTGTTCCTAAGGATTGAACCCAGGGCCTCCACATGGAGCTGCATCCCCAGTCCCCCTTTTAATTTTTTGTTTTAAGACAGGGTCTCCACCTTGCTCAGGCTGGGCTCAAACTTGTAATCTTCCTGGACAATTTAGCAACTGAATGAAAACCTGTCTCAGGAGAAGAAAAAAAAAAAAAAAAGAGCCTGGGACTGGGGATCTAGCTCAGTGTGGAAGGACCTGGATCAAACCTCTAGCACTCCACCAGCATGGTAGAATATGCCTGCCTATATTTTCAGTACTGAGGCAGGAGAAACACGAGTTTAGGAGTTTTAAGACCAACCTGGGCAACACAGTGAGACCTCATCTAACAACAAAAAAGTTAAAGTTTATTTTATTTATTTTCTTGTTTTGTTTTGTTTGAGACAGGGTCTTGCTACCCAGTTCAGGCTGACCTTAAACTCATTATGTAGCCCAGGGTGGCCTCCAACTTGGGACAATTCTACCTCAGCTTCCTGAGGGCTGGAATTACAACTGTGGGCCACCACACATGACAAAATAAAATTTTACAAAGGCCAGGGATGAAGAGAAATATTTGGGACTCACCAGGAATAGCTTTCTTCTTCCTTCTCACTTCTGCCTGCTTTTGTTGACCTGTCTCCCCTGCACCACTCCCTTCTGGCCTTAACCCCTCTGAGGGCCTCCACACCACTTCCAGCCAGCCCCTCTGCTCCCAGAGCCTCTTCTGCTTCAAAAGCTTCCATCTTTCCGCCTTCTGCCTGTCCTGTCCTCTGACTCCTTTTCCCTCCCACCTCTTCCCTGCCCCCTCTTCTTACTCATGAGAGACAGACTCTAAAATCAGAGAGTATGAAATTACTCAGACAATGGTGAGAATAGAGGATAGCTTCAGACAGCAGGTCAGGAGGCAAGAGACAATGGGGAGAAGCTTCCAGAAAGGCAAAAATAAGATCAGAAGCCTGTGCGTATCCATGGTGTTGAGAAGCATACAAGTCCCGGGATATTATGTTCATATGTAAGGGGACAGAGAAGAGGACAGCAAGATGGAGACTGAAAGTTCCTGCCAGCTGGGCTGCTGGGCGCTGCCAAGGATGTTAGCAAGGGTAGTTTCAGTGGACTGTGGGAAGGGGCTGGAGGGGGCTGAGGTGGAGCAGCTGGAAAAAAAAGTGAGTGAAGACAAATGGCAAAAACCGTCCAAGATAGGGAAAAGACAGAATGATGTTTAGGAGTGAAGGCGAAGACTGCCGGTGAAGCCTCCTGCAGGCCTCCCCCAGCCACCACCCACACCTTCTTGTCTGCCGGTCCTAGTTTGTTCCGTTCCGAGACTACGTGGACCGCTCCGGGAACCAGGTTCTCAGTATGGCCCGACTAGCTAAGGATGTGCTGGCTGAGATCCCAGAGCAGCTGCTGTCCTACATGCGTACCAGGGACATCCAGCCCCGGCCCCCGCCCCCAGCCAACCCCAACCTCAACCCAGCCCCAGCTCCAGAGCAGCCATGAGCAGCCCAGCTCCTGTGCCTAGCACCTCCCCCCCCCCACGCTGAAAGCCAGAGGCACCTAGAAACCTGGAACTCACCGGCATCCATGCTGGCAGGTGTGCCTTCTACCCTTCCCTGCAGCAGGGCCTGGCACTAGCACTGCCTCCCTGCCCTAATCCAATAATAAAGCTGGTCTTTGCTCTACCTTGTCTCCTGGTCTTCAAGAGGAACATACAAGACCAGAGCCTAGGTTACAATGGGAGGCAAAATAAAGGTGGCCTTGTGGGGCTCACCCCTCTACTGTTGCACATTTGTGCAAGAGCTTGGAATTTCAAACACCAAAAAATAAGTAGCTGGTGGCGTGTTCTTGTAGTCTCAGTACTCAGGAGGCTAACACAGGGTGAGTCACATAGTGAGACCCTGGCTTTAAAACAAAACAAAACTCCACAGCCATGCAATGGCACACCAAATCACTAAGGCTCAGGTTCCCCAGCCTGGCAGCAGCATCATCTTCGGGAAGATCATCCACAAGGAATTCCCCACCACAATCATTTTCGAAAGGGGCCTTGCCATCCATGACACTTCCCGCTAGGCACTAAAACATTTTCTGGTGATCCCCAAGAAACATATTGTCCAGATCACTGTAGCAGAAGATGATGAAAGGCTTCTTGGACATTTAATGATCGTTGGCAAGAAGTGTGCCGCTGACCCTGACCTGAACAAAGGTTATGGAATGGTGGTGAATGGAGGTGCAGACAGAAGACAGTCTCATGTTCACCTCCATGTTCTTGGCAGTTGGCAGATGTCTTAGCCTTCCTGTTATGCACACTTTGGGGATAATTTCCTCTTTTTTACACAGTGATTAAGCCTGCAAGTTCTAGTGTGCTCAACAGTACACTTTTTTTTTCTAATAGCATGTCTGGCTCAGGGCTCAGCCTGCCCTGGAGGTGGGGGCTGGTGCATCTCACGGTGCTAGGGATAGAACCGCGGTCCCTGTGGTTGCCTAAGCTTGCCTAAGCAGGCACGTTAGGCCGCTGAGCCATCTCACCGACCCCTCAACAGTACATTTTGCTTGTGAAGACATTGAAGAATTATAAAAACCTATGTGTAATAAAAGACATTGTTGCATGGGGGAGGGAGAAAGAAGGGCTAGAGATGCGGCTTTGTATTTGAAAATTTGCCTAGCATTCATAAGGCTCTGGGATCTACCGTAGTGCCACAAAAAAATAAAAGTTTTCTTTTTGTCTTTTTATTTTTTTTTTCTTGTTTCAGAACCTTTGTTTATTCACTCATTTTTATGGCTGGCTCAGCCCGCCCCGAGGGCAGGGCTGGCACAGCATGTGGTTCCGGGGATCGAACCGCGGTCCCTGAAGCCGCCCAAGCTTTCCCAAGCAGGCGCTTTAGACCACTGAGCCATCCCGCCGGGCCCAAAAAAGTAAAAGTTTTCATCAAATCCCCAAAGGGGTTCCTGATATCAGAAAGTGTTCACTTTGAGTATTTTTGAGTATTCACTGTACATGAGACATGTGTTGGGTGCCTTGCGAGCATCCTTTCTCGTAACCCTCATGACCACCCTGTGAGAGGTCACCTCCACTTTTGTGTGTGGTGCTGGGGCTCGAACACAGGGTCTCCATTACCACTGAGCCATGTCCCTGTTGATCCCTATTTTAGACCTGAGGAAACTGAAGTCGGGAAAGTATAATCTGCTTCTTTAGAAGAACTCATCAGTTTGACTTCAGATCCCAAAACTCTATCTAGCAACATGTTCCCAGAGTGTCAATGTTGGGGGCTAATATATTTCAAAATGCCTACGGGGGCTGAACTCAAAGCTTGCACAGAGATAAACAAGCGCCAGAGTCGCCGCGGGCGAGGACCCTCCAGCAACCGGTTTTCTGAGCTCTCCAGAACCGGCAGAATGTTCCGGTCCGCCGCGCACCTTACGCTAGAGGTGAACTTTACAACTTGCCCACTAGGAGGGGCACCGGCCTCTGAGATTTGGCGCTTCCTCCTTGATGAGCAGCATGTATGACCGCGCGCGCCCGGCGCCCGTCGCGCCCGCCGCGTGCCGCTCCGCAGCACCGCCCACCCGGCTCCGCGCGGCCCCGCCCTCAGCCCAGCCTAGGCCCCGCCTTCCCTCCCCGCTCTGCTCCGCTCTCCGCCCAGCGGTACTCGTGGCTCCACCCGCTTAGCTGAGCCCCGCTTCACTGAGGCCCCGCCCCGCCCCGGTCCCGCCCCCAACAGGATCTGCGGCTGCAGCCCCGCCCCGCCCCGCCCCTCACGGGCGGAGGCAGAAACTAGCCGCGCCAGCGGGCGGGAGGGACGGGAGGAGAGGGAGGAGAAGTAGGGGGAGGGGGAGGGGGAGGGGAGAGGGCGGGCTCCTCACGCAGCCCGCGCTCACCGTCCGTGGCCGCAGATTCGCTACGAACGGCCCGACCACTCCGCAGCCCATGTGCGGCGCCTGCATCTCCAGCACTTCAGTTCTGAGAAGGAGGCGCTGTCGAGCCCCGCGAAGTGTCAGGGGTCTTTGCAGGTCTCACAGAATGGCCTCACGAGGTTCAGCGGGGCGGCGTGAGCCGTGGCGAAAGTGCAGCTCTGCGCGCCTGGACGCCGCGTTTACCTTGCGCAGACGCCGTCGCCTCCGCCGCCGCTGCCACTGCCTTTGCCGTCCCGTGTCCGCTGCCTGTTCCCCGCTGCCTACGGGAGCCTCCTTTGTTCCCGCGCCGAAAGCCCCAGCCCCAGCTACCAGAGGCTCACAGGACGAGCGGGGGCCAGCTGGGCCAGGACGCTGGGGCGCCGGCAGGATCGGGGCGGTGGAGTCAGCGCGGGAATCGGGAAGCCGGGCCGGCGCGGGGCTACCGGGCGGGGAAGCGAACTCTACGACCTCCGTATCAGGGCGTCCTCCTAGCCCTTCTTTGCTGCCAGCCTCCCCAGGGGAGTCGAGGCCCCGGCGATGAGCCCGGACTCGAGGTGGCCGGTGAGTGCGGGCCTGGGCGGGGCGGCTCAGCGGGCACTGGAGCCCGGGAACTGACAGTGCGTCGACCCTGCCGCGGGATCCCCTGGGCCGCCCGGGACAGTGGCAGGAGCGAGCCTCTCTTAACTTGCTCCACTTTGACATAGGGGAAACCCTGCGGCATCCGGCGGAGAGGGCTACCGGCCCCGGGCGCCCCGCCCTCCACTTCCTCCAGCCTAGGGAGTCGGGAGCAGAGGTAGCTGCCCAACCCCGGGGCCCCAGGCACTCCCCGAGGGCTTTCAGGTCTAGGTTCTTCTCTCTTCATCCCTGTGCTTGCGCTGCCAAGTCCCATGGGCGCGCTGCCACTTGGGGAGCCAGGGCAGCAGAGCCAGAGCTGTTCACCTGGGACTCTCCTTGGAGAAAGGAGAGCTTGTTTGTATCCCTGGTTGGTTTGTGTTGAGAGACATGGCCACAGGTAGGAAGTAAGAGGGAACTGGCTTGATTGTGTAGTTGTTATGACGTGGAAGGAAGCACAGAGCTGCTGATAGAGGGGTGAAGCAGCCCACTGGGCTCAGTTAAGCTTCAAAAGAGAGCCGCGTCAGTGTTTTATCCTGAACAAGGGGAGCCTTAACCTGGAATAGTGCTAGGCCCCTGGCTGAGTTGTTGAACTCATCTAGGACGAGAGAAACTGGGACATTCTGCCCAAGCCAGCGTCCTGGGGTTTGGTGCCATCTGCCGTCTCCATTCACCCAAGAAGATGGTGGGGGGGTGTTTGAGGACCAGCCTGGAGCTGAACATGCCTAAGTTTGTCCCATTTGTACCTGTACGACCTTAGCACTCAGTTAATGTTGCAGGAATGGGTGAATGAGGAACTTAAATGCTGCTGTCCCTAAGTGAATGATCTCAGCTTTCACTTTGGCTTCACAGCATACTCTATCCAGGGCCAGGGTGAGGATCCAAATGAAGACTTCAGAAATGAGCTAATTCTGTTGTCAACTAACTTCTGTTGGAGTCCAGGGCAAACACATTGGCCATCCATTCAAACTTCTGCCTGGACTAATAAAAGCCTTCCTTTCATCTCTCTCAACTGCAAATCTGACGGTCCATTGGCATTCTCTTTGTCAAAGAGAGTGTCCTGTGCATGCATATAAAAGTGGCTAAGCTTTGGTATGTGTGATAGGCCACAGTCCAGTGAGAAGACAACTTGCAGGGTGTTAAGTGTCATGGTGGAGATGAGAATGGAAGAACCTGGAAAGACAGTTCCCTGTGGAGAGTTACAGAAGACATAATAGATATAACATCTAAATTGGGTTTGGGGACAATGACTAGTGTTCCACCAGAGAGGATGGATGGTGTTCCTAATAGAGATTATCTTGTTCCTTGAGAGGCAGTTGCACTCAGGAGATTACAGGTTGCTTTGCTTGCCTAGTAAGAGCTAAAACTAGTGAAAAGAGTTTAAAAAGGAAAACAGATAATGAAAGTAGCATCTAGGGTGTCATCACAGAGAACTTGAGTTTTATCCCGAAGTAAGTCGGAAGCGTCAGGAAGCTTTTGTTTAAGAGACTGGTATGATCATTGCTGCTTTGTAGAAAGATCAGTCTGGCCAAATGGTGTGAAATTGGGCTAAAGGAGATGAGACATCAGGCAAGAGGTACCAAGTCCCAGACCAAAGCCATGGTGGAGATGGATTTTGGAGATACTAGAAAGGTGGGCTGGGCAGGACCTGGTGACCATTAGAGACAGAGACTGGAGAGAGCAGGTCCCTGGTGCAGGTGAAGAGGAACCCTACTGTAAAGCTTGTGCTAACTGATCTGTGCATTCCAGATGTGACAGCATGGGGGTGGACTTTGATGTGAAAACTTTCTGCCACAACTTGCGGGCAACTAAGCCACCATACGAGTGCCCTGTGGAGACCTGTCGCAAGGTTTACAAAAGTTACAGTGGCATTGAGTACCACCTGTACCACTATGACCACGACAACCCGCCCCCCCCACAGCAGACTCCACTCCGCAAGCACAAGAAGAAGGGGCGCCAGTCTCGCCCAGCCAACAAGCAGTCACCCAGCCCTTCAGAGGTCTCCCAGTCACCAGGCCGTGAGGTGATGAGCTACGCACAGGCCCAGCGCATGGTGGAAGTGGACCTGCATGGCCGTGTCCACCGCATCAGCATCTTTGACAACCTGGATGTGGTATCAGAGGATGAGGAGGCCCCTGAGGAGGTCCCTGAGAATGGCAGCAACAAGGAGAACACTGAGACGCCAGCTGCAACTCCCAAGTCAGGCAAGCATAAGAACAAGGAGAAACGCAAGGATTCTAACCATCACCACCACCATAATGCTTCCGCAAGTGCCACACCCAAACTGCCAGAAGTGGTGTACAGGGAGCTGGAGCAGGACACCCCTGATGCCCCACCCCGGCCGACTTCCTATTACCGGTAAGGCTACCTTTATCTCTCACCCCTGGAAAAATGGCCAAACACAACTCAATAGCTAGATCAGGTGACAGGTATCTAGGAGAATATCATGGACAGCTGATAGTAGAAAAATGCCGGCCTTGCTAAACAGTGAGAGGAGCCGATCCGCTGGTGATGATGGCACTCACTTAGCACTGCCACATGATGGCCCCAATTCAGTCTTTCTAGCCACTGCCCTAGTCTCATAGCTCTCAGCTAGATGTTATTCTCATTGCGCAGATGTAGAACTTGGGATCCAGAAAGCGTGCCAGCCTTATCTAAGTCACATGCCAGTAGGTAGCTGAACTAGGATTCAAAGCCGGATCCTGCCAACTGCAACGCTGCCCTGTACTTCTTATACCAACAGACATTTTTTTTTTTTTTTTTTTTGTCTTTTTGAGACAGGGTCTCGCTATGCAGTTCAGGCTAACCTTGAGCTCACTTTTGTAGCCCAGGCTGGTCTCGAACTCGCACTGATCCTCCTGCCTCAGCCTCCCAAGTGCTGGGATTACAGGCGTGAGCCACCACGCCCGGCTACCAACAGACATTTTTATTTCCTGGCCCTCTCCACTCCTTCACTGAGTGAACTTGGGGATACACGCAGCTCCTGATGTCCTGGAGACCATGTCTCAGCAGGCAAAGTATTCCTCTGTCTACCTACGAGTAAAAGACTAGTTACTGATTTTTCAAGGTCCTGAAAGCTGCTCGTGAGTCTGGAGAGGTTTTTCTACCGTTTGTCCTGTTACTGTTCCCACCTTTCAGTATCCTGAGCAGTGCTGCTGCCTGTGGAGATGGCTGCCTGTGCTTTGAACTTCTGCTGCCTGTGCTTTGAACTTCTCCAACAACCCTTTTATTTATCTCATTGTTCTCTCTACCTATTCCTTCCAAAAGTTAGTTACAGTGGCTTCTCTCAAAGTTACAGGCACAGTAAGACTACATTGTCATAGCCCAATGTAAATGACAAAGGAATTGGGAAAATGCCGTGGGAAAGCTGCTGGCAGAAATTCTAGCTTCAGGATTCTATAGAAACCAGAATAAAACCTGGAGGCTAGCCTCCAAGCAAAAAGGACATTCTGGTGATTTAGTTAAGGGGCATGTTTGTTGTCATCCAAACAGCCTGAAAGATTTTTCATAGATTTTCATATGAAAAGTAGTTTTTACAGAAAGTGTAATCCACATGATGTTAAATTTCAGTTCTTAAGAGCAAATCTGGCCCGGCAGAATGGATTAGTGGTCTGAAGCACCTGCTTAGGAAGGCTTGGGCGGCTGCAGGGACCGTGGTTCCATCCCCAGCACCACATGCTACGCCAGCCCTGCCCTCAGGGCAGGCTGAGCCAGCCATAAAAATAAATAAAAGTTCTTTTTTTTTTTTTTTTTTTTTTTTTTTTTTTTTTT